>VDFB02047230.1:411004680-411020726 GCA_007258455.2 Sequoia sempervirens | reverse complement strand
GATGGTACCTACTCTAGACGTCTGGCTGGTATAGAAAAGAATAGTGATGCATCTTGCAGTGGTGAAAATTCTGCTTTTGAGCAGCCCATAGAAGAATTTTGTGAAAATGTACCTCTTGCTAATGATGAAACAATGGAGAAAGAGAGATTGCTCTCTTTATTAGATGAGTGTGATAGTTTGTGTGGTGACTTTCAACTGGAAGGGAGCAATAATGATGAGTCTAATGGTGATTTCTAGTTTGATAGTGTGGTATATGACTCTGGTAGTCTTTGTAGCAACAGGGAAGAAGAAGAAGATATGCATGTTAGTGATTCATTGGTTGAATCATGCCAAATTAAATATTGTGATGGGAATTCATATGATGGAAATATAAGTAACAAACAAGAGGTTGTTCCCTTGTTTGATTTCTCACCTTCTTTTGTCCTTGGTTTTGGTTTTGAAGTTTCCATTGAGTTCGTCCATGAGGATAACATAGATGTAGCTATATGTGAAGAGGAAAATGAAAAAAAAAATGATAGTATAGCTAATGATGTTATTTATGATGAGTTTACACCTGAGGATTATGATTGTATAGATCATATGGATGCATATGAAGATCTATTTTCAGGGGTTGCAGCTCATAGTATTTCTCATGAGAAATGGACTTCAAATTTTTCATGGTAGAGTGATGTTGTTGAGGTAAGTTTCCTTGATCTATGTCATAGTTCAAATTTTTATGATACATGTACTTCAACATATTACAAAGAGGATGAAAAAGAGAGGCAATCTAAAGAGTATCTCTCTTCACACAATGCGCCTTATGATCTGAATGAATGTGTTGATGAGGTATGCATCAACATTGAGGATTCCAAGCATGTTGATTCAGTTTTGATGGGAAACAACAAGGTAATTTTTTGGCTGCTCATGTCCCTTGTGTTCCTGAGCTTCAAAGTTTTCAGTTTGATTTCTCCGAGGATGACTTTCCCTTTGCATGTCAGCATGGTGAGATGGCACATTTTTTTATTCCATGTGAGTTTGAGGCTTTTTCTTTTGGACTTGATGCATGTGAAGTGATCACCAGGTGTGAGGAGACAAAGGCTTTTTGTGGTGTTGATCAGTGTTCTCAATTTTTGTCACCAAATACAAAATTAGAAAATCCAATGGGTGGCAGTAAGGTGGCCTATATGATGTGGTTACCATGTAACAAAAAAGAAAAACATGGAGCAAGTTCTCACTTGTCCAAGGGTAATCACATATTTGTTATTGCAGGAAGGAGGCTACTTGTGCTGCTATGGTGTGACAAAAACAATTACTAGTTAAGGGAGATCAACTCCTTTAATAGGTTGGTGTTTGACAAGGGTAAATGTTAACTCCCCTTTTTCATTTGGTGGCTAGGGGCTATCAAATGAGGTGGTATGTTTTGGGTGACTCTATTGCCCAATGGTTGGCTTGGTCTGCTTCTCTAGAGATCTGAATTCTCACTTTGTTTTGTCAAGCAGACGTCTCCAACTGGAGCCACTGGCGGTACTTGTAAAATCCATGGCCATTCCCATTAAATTTTTGCCATTTGTGCCTCTGAGTTTCCTCCATTTTGTTTGTTTAGGGTTCAAAAATTGCATGAAGGGCTTAAACCCTAGCATGCACTTTTGTTCTAAATTCATGTTGACCTCCTACGCTTGGTTCTCGGTCATCCAAGTTATAACTTATATCTAGGTGGTCGTGTGTTCACCAACCCCTTTTACCTTGTATTTCCAATCGCTGCCCCATTTTAAATGTTTGATATTTTCCTAAGTTGTAGGCCTTTAATATTTTATTGTCCCCTAAGTCCTTTTTCCTAAGGAAACCCTCTTTTAAGTGATGATTCATACGCATGTTCGTATTAACATTTTAAGTGTGTAGGTGGGCCCTTGATTGAACGATGATAATTGAATGTAGAAAATTTTATGGTACCCGCTAGTCCATGGCACTTTTGGTGGGACCTATCTCTATCTTCCAAGGAAGTAGAGAAAATTATAAATTATCCCTTATTGAGTTGATGGTGCCCGCTAGCCTGTGGCACTTGTGGTAGGACCCATCTCTGTCTTTCAAGGAAATGGGGAACGGTGTAGATCAAACATTGTTGATCCAAAGATGCACAACATTGGTGTTTTGAATCTTGGTGGGTCCTTCAACAAATGACATCATCATTTCACATCGTCATTGTGAAATGAAGCAATTGTAGTAGCTGGGCAATTAGCGATAAGAAAAGTGACACTTGGCACAAGCCTACCTACCTACGAAGATCTTGTGGACCTGTTGTCAACTCTAGCAGGACAACAGGGAATGGTTCTGATTGATTGGTGGAAAATCCAACAAAGATCACTGAATATCGTTAAAGGATGTCCTCAATAGTGGAGATTTAAACAACCATTTATCAGATGGTTGTGTTTTAAAGTTGCGACAGTAAGCGAGAGGCATTATATCTTGGCGCGATTAAGGCAGATCGACGACCACAATTCAAAGAGTGATTTCCCAATAGTTAGTTGCTCCTATTCACGAGTATCGCTATGCAATAATGGTGCATCCATTTCTTAGCTACCAGATCGATTCTAGATGGCTTCAAATAGCATTCTTGCACTTCTTCCAAGGCTGAAGTGATTGTTGAGCAACACCATTGATGTCTTGATGTGTTGCAGAGGTTAAGGTCTTTGTCGGGGTTTTATTTTCCTAATTTTGATCATATATTTTTTTGGGGTGCCATTCCTATTTTCAGAACGCCATCTTTGTTGGAGTTTTCTCAAGGTGTTAGAGGCCTTTATGGCCAATTGTTGCTTCGATTTTGGGGGAATTCTTCATGTTTGTAATCTGATCGGGTTTAATCCTTTCTAAAATTTGATTAGGTTAGGGTTAGGGTTTGAATTCAAATTTTGAGCTATGCCTGCACTATAAAGGAAAATTTTGTTGTTTTGTTTTGGGTTGGGACATCTACTCTCCAACTTGAGTGGTCTGGCATAGTCTTTTTCCTACCAGATTTTGTTTCTATGCTTTATGTAATTATTTTCTTTGAGTCAAGTTGAATAGGGTAAATCCTTTGGACATAGATAAGGAATGTAATGAGCTATGCTTTATAATAACAACAGATGGCCACCATACAACATTTGCATTTTTCTTCATTATATATGTCAATCTGTATGTTCTCCAAATATTGTATGTATTATCTTTTGAATCAATATAATCAAGGGTTGTGTTGATGCTTCAAACACAATTTTTTGTTTGAGTTATGTTTATGTTTTCCTATCATTCAAGGAGTGGTATAATTTCTTGCAAGCGACATGTTCTATATTTCCAACTCCAATAGAAGTTTGTATGCTTCTTCTGATGTAGCAGGTACCAAATTCATCATCTTTTCCTTTTCTACACTGAGAAGAGCTCAAGAAACAATTGTAATTTTTGGATTGACCGGATCCCTTACCTCTCCAAACTGTAAAATGATGTGTTATTTTTGAGGCTACAGTTGGAAGAACTTCTTGTGAAGATCCTCTATGATATTCCTTGTTACACAAGTGAGGTCAACTACTAGGTCATATGCACTGGAGACTACATTGATTTGAGACTCAATAGAGTCCATTTACTTTCTTATGCTTAGTGTGGCTCTAGGCCACTTCAAACCATATTACAATAGTGTCTTATCCTCTCCCACACATGCCTCTACATCCTTCAACAATTTTGACAATTTTTATGTGTAATATCACATTTCTCTATTATCTCTAGCATCCTTTTGTCACTTAACCTCTTCTCAAACTATTTATCTACCTCTACCTTCAATTTGGATGCATATGTTTTGAAAGAATCAATTAATAATTTGAGATTATCCACGCTGGAGATAGATGTGTCTATGCTTGTTCCAAGTATGATCTCATACAATTCCTTAACTGCCTCATCCATTAGCTCTCTGCTCCTTTGATGTGAATCAATTATCTCCTTTTTGGTAGATGTATGAAACAAGTCTCCTAGTTGAAGCTTGTGGATAGGAGAAATCTTTTTCAAGTCCGCATTTCCTTGATTCATCAGCAATTACAATATTTGTGAGGACACAAATGACTGGAAAATAAGGTTGAACACTTAATATATTTCTTAGAGAATCTCTGGAGGAGCCGAAACATTCACCGGGAATCTTTGTTGTCTCCATAGCCTTTCCCTTATCATTGAAAATCTGAGAGTCAATTGATTTTTCTTTCTCTTCATCTTTGGATGCATCCTTGTCTTTTTTTTCATCTTCCTCTTTATCTTCTTCTTCCTTTTCTTCATCAAATTTCTCTTCTTCAATCTTTTCCTCATCATCATCTTTATCTGCATTCACTTGCTCTGTAACATTTTTTTTATCTACCAGAGGAATGACTTCATCATTTTGTATCAGAGGACTGATGATATTTTCCTTCATCATGTCTTCTCCAATCATTGCATCTTCTTCATTTACTTTTGACATATCCTCCACTTTTGAGGGGTATTATTGTTGGAATCAAGCAACACTGAGAGGGGGGGTGAATCAGTGTTGTGCAATTTTTAACTTTATTGATCTTATCTTCAAAGCACTTATAATATTCAATCAAAAGAAATATGCATGAACACAAAGTGAGCAACCACAACACCATAACACAAGAATTTTTATGTGGAAACCCTGTTAGGGGGAAAACCACGGTGGATGGCCAATCCACATTATAATCTGAGTATACTCAAAAAGATGTTTACAAAATGGGAATGCACTTGCATTCAGGCACACTGCCTAGAGCTCACTACTCAAAAATAGAAAGGCTCACTTCCTTAAAAAAGTTTGGAATACTTCCAAAATATTTGAACTGAGAAAGATAACATCTACAAATGTCTAATTACAGTTTCGATTAGGCTGAACAATCGATCTCTTAACCTTCTGACTGATTCTGCTCTTATGCTCTATTCTACTTCAACTCGCATCACAAAATCCTTAATGCACAAGTGAAACTGTGCATAATCGCTTTCCTAATCTTCTGATATTTGTAACATGCATCAAATCACATCAAACATATATCAAAATTATATAATCGATCACTTATATATATCCACTACAAGGAATTTAATCGCTTCATGTCAGCTTCAACAAAATAAGATGGGGGAGTGGTAGTTGTTCTACCTAATCTCCTTGAACTCCTGGATGCTTCTCCAACACCTATATCTACTCTAGCTCTCTCTCTAACATACCATACCTTTTCCTTTCAAATACCACATTCTTTGGCATAGATGTCAACCATTTTATCAGTATTTCTCCTCATTACAAGTTCCTTTTTCTTCAAGTGTACTTCCATGTATTTTTCCTCAAAAGTCCCATAGCTTGGTTTTATTGTATCTTTAGGACTACTCAATGAAAAATTTGCACAACCAACTAGCTCTACCTCTATTACCTCATACCCCAATTCATGAACCCACATAGATTTTTGGTTCCACTGCCTCCATAATGTAATGATCTATGGAAACCAAGAAAGTGATATCATTTTTTATACTTTTCCACAATATAACTAAGAATTATCTCTTTCATGCATTCTTCTTTGAAATAATGCAAAGAAAGCAAGAAATGCATCATCTTGTGCATTTGTGTCTCCAAGGCTCCTCATGTAATCAACAATATGATGTGCCACAAGCCTTCCATTTATCTAGTTAACCTTTCCAATTACAAGAACCTTTTTCAAAAATTAGAATAGTAAGCACATTACCAAAGTTTCGTAATTAAACACATATTTCTTCTTCTTGTTCTCCTTTATATTTTCCATCAGTTGTTGCCTAACCAACTCACATAGGTCATAATCTGGACCATTCTCTACCATATCTTGTACCATATGGATTGCGGTGGCATAAATTGATTTATCTTAGTTTGTGAAGTAAATATTGTATCTAATGACCATGACAACATACCTAACAGTAGGGTTTCTAATAGGATTTATAGTAAGGGCTCTCTAATCAAATTTTGCAACTATTTTCTCTATTACATATTTGTTTTTAACATATTTTAAGACTAGAACCGGTTTAATGGAGCATAAACTGCTAAGCTCTCTTATCACCTCCTTTGTGATCATGTGTGGCATATTAGTCTAGACGAACTAATCATGAATTCTACTTAAGGCCATTCTAATCCACTTGTTATCATAGAAGAAGTTTGGGAACCACTACCATATGTCTAGTTTCTTCTCGACTAGGGCTTTGTATTTCAGCTTTAGGGTGAAGTCCTCATCAGTTAATTCATTTTCACATACATCCATTAACTTGTTGGGAGAAGGCTCATCCATATTTCCATGAAAGTATGCCTTAATATCCTTAGTTGTTAATACCCCATATAGAATGTGCGAGAAAATTCCTAGAGGGTCATCTTCTATGGATTTTGTAGGGTATCTCTTAAACTTAGGTTGGGGTTTCTCTAAAACTTCTACAACATTAGGTGTAGCCATTTCACTATGAATTCAAACCAGTTTAAAACAAAAATTTCTAAAATCTAGGGAACACAAGATTTGCTAAATACCTTTTTTCTTTGCTCATCGAATTAGGGTTTTGATGCTCTGCAACTTTAATTTCTTTGAACTCTTCAAATTCTCTTTTCGCTGCTCTACTCTCCTTCGAATACCTTTGATGAAATGAATTTTTCTTAGAAAAAATTATTTCAACCATTCAAATTAACCTCTACAATAAATGCTTCAATTCATAAATTTGGAAACCCTAAAATTGTATGCATAGTCATCTTTCAAAGCTCCAGAATCTATTGTATTGCAATATTTTCTTCTACAGTTTTCACCAGTAGATCAAACATGTTAGTCTTCATCTCATATCTTCATGATGTAGCCTCATCACCTCTTTTCTGATAGGGGATAAAGGATAAGAATTAAAGCTCCCCCTAAGCCATAGCTCTTGGCTTTGTTTATAGAGGAAATATTTGCACTGGAGGGTGGTATAGATTCTACCTTGTCTTTTGTCTCTTCCTTCTTTCTCCAAATCTTCTCCATTTCCTTCTTTACTTCAACCGGATCAACCTTTTTGACTGGTTCATTCCTCTTTATCGGATTATCCTTCCTTGTGTTTCTAATTTTACAAAACTTGGCAATATGTCCAGGTCTATTACAATTATGACATACAATATTCTTTTGAACAAAATTCCTTCCATTCATCCTAGATCTACATTGATTAGCTTTGCGTCCAAATCCATAGCATGTATAATAGTAACCATTGAAAGGTTGAATCATTCTACCATTATTATATGCATTCATCATTTGACTTTTTCACTCACTTGCTCTTTGTCCAAATTTATTGCATGTAAAACATTGACTAGTAAAGGATGGAACATTCTGATTCATTTTGCTTCTACATTCCATTTCTCTACGTCCATATTTATTTCAAGAATAACAAAAACCATTGAAATATGGGTACCTTTAAGCATTTGGTTGTCTAATCAAAGGTCTTCTATAATTTTTTCTTTGATTGCAGATCTTTCCATTGTTCTTCTTATCTTTAGTCTTCTTTGGTTCATTGATATTCTTTTCTACATTAGATGTTTGATCTACTTTTGAGCTTTCACCTTTTTCAAATCCTAAACCATCTTTGTTTTGGGATGCTTTCTGACCTACAATCAACTCATCAAGCATTGTATAACTTTTCTTGAATTTTTTTTATGGCTTCTTGCTTTCTCTAGATCTAATCTCATATTTACCACTTCTTGTTCAAGCCTCATGCATTCGTTAGATTTCCTTTTCACCATTGCATTCAGACATTCCTCAACTCTTTTCTTTTCTTCAACTTGCACTTTTAGTCCAGTGATGTTTTCATTTGCTTGTTTCAATTGTTCACCGACTTCCTTATGCATTTCTCTAAACTTCTTAATTTGCTCTCTTAAATTTTTGATGCATTCATTTGCTTCTTTAACATTTTCCTTTAGATCTATGTTTTCACCTTCAACTTTGTCAAGATCTTCAAGATCATCTTTGAGTTCTCCATATTTTTCAATCATGTATTCTTCTTCTATAAATCCAATAGCAAGGATCTCTTCTAGAGGAATAGGAAACCTTCTATCAACCATGTGTTCAATCTCCAACACCTTCCCAAAGCGGTTAAACTTTTTCCTAGGAACCAAGCTCTAATACCAATTATTGAATACTTAGAATACTAAGAGGGGGGGTGAATCAATATTCTATAAAACCATTCAAACATTAGCTATCCAATTACCAAAGCATGTTCAACTGTTATAATGGGAGAAATCATGAAACATCCAAAACATCACATAACACATGAACACTAGGATTTTTATGTGGAAAACCCAAAATAGGAAAACTATGATGAGGGTCAGCTCACAAGAAATTATAACTGGTTATAGTATATTACAAAAATGTTCATTGTAGGTGGACTCACTGTCCAAGTGGAATCACTGTCCAAGTAAAATCACTATCCACAAAGAAAAAGATATAATAAAGAAGGTAGCTCATAGCCTATTTTGAACTGTTACAAAAGCATCTACAATATGCAAGGATACAATTCTAATGAAGCACAATAACAATCTTCACACTAATCTGGATCAATGCTTTGCTTTGCACTACATTTGCACACCGTACAACTCAATTCGCACTACTCTGCTCAAATTGCATCACACACAATACATGTCGCATCTATATCTTTCATCTCTTATCCCAAAACATTGAAAAAAATCCAACATATATATCGGCATCAAGTGTAACATCAATTAGTTCAACCTAATTAGATGTAACACTAAAAATATAACTTCTCGACCCCAAAACAAATTCTCCATACTTCATGCAACAATATAAAATTCAAAACTCCTTAAGAAAGGTCAACATGGACCTAAAATAGATCATGCATAAAGGATCAACACATATTAATCCTTCTCATACTCATCAAATGTGTTAGGTTAGCACAATAAAAGGACCTAAGAAAATCCTTCAACTATTCATCCAATTCACAACACGTGGACCTCAAAACATGATACCATCTAGAATTCACACCCAACTAACATCTAGCAACTTCACTTCAACACTACAACATCAAAGACTCGTCCACAGAGAAGTGTGAAATCTCCCACACAAACACACTATACAAAAAATGACTATATTATGCCAGGAATAACTTTGTTACTCTTATCTCTCAGAATAATTCACCAAACTAGAAGAAATATTGAATTTAGATTCTTCTAACAACCACAAAAATTAGATTAGAAGTGTAAAGAAAAAATTTCCTTTGCGGAGTGGTGTGGACCCAAAGAATGATACACTGTTACATTGAACTAGTAGTTTCTGACACTTATATTTCTACACAACTGAACTTTTCAGACCAAATATTCTTGAAAAAATGACTTCCTCAACACCTCAAAACATTTTAGGATTAACCAAAATGATCCACAATAATGTTGGCATCAATGACAACACTGTATTACATTATTATGTACAATCCATGCTCATGTTACCAAGCAGCATAATCAATGACTTGATCTCATCAAACTTCCAACACAAAGTTTGCATTTAATGATTATTTGGTGAATTTTAATGGTTTGGAGAATTATTTTAAATAACATTAATGTTATAAGTTAAATTGAATATTTAATTTAATGCGATTTTAAACTATTTAAAAGTGACTTTATAAAGTGGTGTTTAGGGGACACAAGGGGAATTTCAAAAAGAAAACTTAAGTTGCTTTTAAAAGTGGGATGCCTACATGGGAGACACAAGAGGTTTTTATTAAATAAAATAAATTTTGAATTCCCAAAGTTGGGTGTGGATATTGAGGAGGGCACTAAAAGTGTTTTGGAGCTCATTTTACAACTTATTCTTGAGGATTTTGGTGAGGAGATATTGTAGGTTGAACATCATTCTTCCAAATATTTGTGAGGATAAGAACCTTCACATAGGACATCCATTTCAAAAGTGAAAGATCTTTCCTAGTGGATTGTAGGTGATTCTACACAAGAACTACACATGAGATTATTATAATGAGGATTTTCAGTTTATAGGGCTCATCTTGGAGAGGTATTCATGAGAAGATTTGAGAGGGGATTATTGGCATATTAGAGCAGTGTTATTGTAGGTTTTATCCTCCATTTGTTGGTCATACACTTGCACCAGATAGTTGTACAACCTAGAGGGGGACGTGGGAGGTTGTGGTTGAAATGCCTAGGATTTGATTAGGGGTTTTATCATTTTGGGGGCTCCCTAGTGTGGTAAAAACTCAACAAAAATATAGAAGATGGAGCAACAGGGTTTGGAGGAGTTTTCATGCACTTTTAGAGTAACTGGTTATTGCTCATAGATCATTTTTAAACTGTTTTAGCAAAATAGCAAAGGGTAAAAGCACAAAGATGTATCACACTTTATAAAGGAAATGACCAACACTGATCCAACTTTTAAACTTGAATCACTAAAAAGTGGTATATATGTTTTGAATTTTGAAATGATATAAACTAGTAAAATATGTATTTTTTAGTATATTTTATGTTAGTATTTAAAAAATATATATCTATATTTTAAACTAGTTTTTAATAAATTGACTCTATAATTTAGTTGTTGATAAAATGCTAAAAAATGAAGTCACATGAGACGTCAAACTTTTTATAGTAAATTTTATTTTTTTCTTTCAATTTTTTTGTGTGTATTTATAACTTGAGACTTTAGTGCATGTGGATATGTTTTTTTTCCCAATTTTGATAAATATATATTTTTAAATAAATATTAAAATGTGCATGAATCAAAAAATATTTGTTCCCATCAGATGTCAACTTACATATTAAATATTTATCTAAAATGGAAAAAAAATTATACCATCTTGAAATAGATTCTTTTATCTAGTGCATCATATTTTATAATTTTTTTTAATAAGTTTTAACTATATTTTTCCTTGGCATGGTAATCAACCTAATATTTTGTGTTGATAACCTACTTTTAGTAAAAATAAAATATAAATTATAAATAATAATTAAACTATTAAAATAAATATATTAAAATATAAAAGGGTATTTTTTATATTTTTAAAAAAATGTTATTTACATTAGTAGGAGTTATTGAAACTTAAGTTTTTGAAATAATTTTATTTTTTGGTAAATTGAACTCAAAGTGGCACTCCATATATTTTTAGCCAACAATTTTAGTTGAAAAAGTTGTGGAAGTATCTAACTTAGCTAGAATTAATCTTACTAGATCATATGTTTGATCAAAACTGATTTTTAGTTAGAAATACTTAAATTCACTTGTGCTGATAAGTTGGATGAAAGTGTGACACAACTTTGTGCTTTTACGCCAAATGGGTATTATCTATAATACCTATTTGAGGATGTTTTAGTAATTTGGATAATGATAAAATATTTTTTAAATGGTTGTATAAGTTCTATGATAATTTTGAAATATATTCCAACTTGTGAATGTTTTAAACTATTTAAATTTTTAGTACATTTCATTGCAAAATATTTTTTGTTTGATATCATTATCATTATTCCTCAATACTCAAAATCCAACTACAAACATATCAAAAACACAAAAAAAGTATGGTGTATATTACATTCCTTTATATTTAGATCTCTCTTTTGGAGAGGATTTTTTCTTATATAGATTTTTCTCTTTTACCCCATTTGTGGGGAACATTTATTTGTATATGAGTACCTCATCAAGCTTTGTTACCAAAGCTCATGTTTTAGTGCTTATATTTCTCCCGAAATATCACTTATAGGTGATTTTAGTGCAAAACAAGACATTACCTATCTAGTTTATATTTACCTAGTACTTAGTAGTTCCATTCACACTAGTTAAAACTTAGAGTTTTTTTTGTCTCACTTCATAGGCACATAACACATATACTCACAATTGTCCCAAGCATTCTACATGTATAACACTTTGTCATGTCCCCTTTCTAAAAATAATAAGTATGGTTTGATTATTAGCCCATTTTATTTTCACATGGGTTAATAGTAAATCATAGGGAAAATAACCTATTTAATACTCAATTTAATCTTGATATTTCATATTTTATGAGACAATTAAATATTAAATATATTAATATCAATAAGTAGGGTGAAGCCATAATAGTGGTTTACAATTTGATGGAGGAAGGAAAATTGAGAAAAAAATGACCCCATGACAAAAAAATTGGTTTTAGGGGTTCGCATGAACCTACATGTTCGACCGAACCATAAAGGGGTTCGACCGAACTAGGGTTCGAGCGAACCCATTAACTATTGGGCCCACATTTCCCACCTAAAAAATAAAGGAAAAATGCATATTAGTGGGGGTTCGAACTAGGATTAATAACCCCGGGTTCGCTAGAACCCCCTCGGGTTCTAGCCAACCCCTTTTTCCTAATTTTCAATTTGTTCACACAAAACCTAAAAATTTTACGCCAAGCTCCAATTGAGAATATTGAAAAATAGAATATTTAGAAACCAAACTTGGAATCGAAAGTATTCTCTCGTAATGAGCTATCCAATGAATATAATTTTTAGTATGTTTGGTTTTTCTTTATTATCTATCTATTTTTAAGTTTACAAATATAGGTTTTTCATCGAAAACAAAACTCTATGTTCTGCACAAGTGGAAAAAATGAAGATTATAAAAAAAAAAAATTAAAAATATGAGTGCACCAGATATTGAAGTCCTTGATCCATCAAAAAAAAAGAAGAAGAATTTCGATACATACAGTAAAAGTTATTATAATGGTCGCGGTTAAGGGTCTCGAATTGTCATTTGATTTGACTTCAAACTTGATTAAGAAAAATGTTCAATAAAAACTATCTAACCAAGTGGAAGAAATCCGATATCTGAGTTAGAACTAAATTTGAAAGAATTGAATTTTATCCTTCATGGAAAAAATTTTATGTGTTATACCTGGCAGCGCCACTTTAAAAATCGTTACATTTGAAAACCATGGGAGATGGAAAATATGCAATCTGATTCCAAAAAATTGAAAAATATTTTTGTAAATCTACAAGACAAAATATGACAAGACCTCTAGTTTGCATCATCTCTAAATTCCTTACCAAGCTTAATCGCTATAGGTGCCCTCGAATGTGGAGATTGTGTTAAAAAAATATCGCTATCCGAATGGCCAAAAATTGTAAACCACACTATTATGGGATCACCCTCAGGCATTGTAAATCTCCAAGGGATTTTGATATTTATTTTGAATTCAAATGGAACATCATCTTTGACAATTATCATTCACTATTTTTGGTTAATGGTTATGGAGTGGTCTTGGGATATTATTTTCAATTGATTTTCCTTCCCAAGATGAGGCATGGGATTTTGGGAGCCAGGTTTGGCTTGCAACATAAAAGTTGTAAGAAATTCCATTTGGATTATTCATCTTATGCCAATTTATCATCTAGAGCATTTTGTGTTCAAGTTTCTTTTGTGGACAAAAACCCATAGGAGATTGCAACTAGTGGAAGGAAACACATTGCCTATTGGAATAAGAGGAAAAAAACCCTTTGGTTATTAAGGGATTTCTCTCCATTTGAGCTTCAAAGATTTGCAATATAATTCAGTTATTCAGTGTATGCATTTTGTTGTAGGTTGCAGGTGAAGGAGTGTGTAGTTTGGTTGCAATTTGATTTATAATTTTTGGTTAGAGTGTGTGCTACTCTAGCACCTCTTTTTGATGTCAATATTTTTTAATATATCATTTTTAATCAATTTTAGAGGTTGGGGTTATTCATTTCCACTTTGAATATTTTTAGTGTTGCCAGTGTGCATGTGTTGCAATGTGGTTGCGAGGGTTTGTGGAGAGATAGTTTCAAATTATTTTTTTGTGGTGGTTGTTGATGTTATTGTTATTTTTTCAGCTCTAAATCAGTTTTAGGAGCTTAAAATATTGATCTTTGTTATGGAGAAGACCAGAGAGTTTCAATGCTTTGGTTGGCAATGTGTGTGATCTGACAAGATGTGAGTTTAATGCATTGTTTGTTCCATATTTTTAATTATTGTTGTAATGATTTCCATAATAGTCATTTTATGTAGAAATAATATTAAAATTAATATAAATATTGTTGGAGTTTTTGGTTCAATTTGTGCAAGTTTGGGTGTTGACTAACTAGTTAATTTGTGTTGTTCGAGTCTAGTTTTTGATGAAGTTTAGTATTTATATTTCAAATATGTTATTATCATTGAATTTAACCTAATTTGAAATATTTCAAACTTCTTGGATGGTTAGTTAATGGTTTATTATTACCTTCCCTCTTCCTTTTTTTTCCTACATATACAAGGAGTTCACTATAAATTTGTCATTCATTTTATGGTGAATCTTGGTTGTTCATTGTGTATATTTATTTTGTAGAATTTATTGGATTTCTCTTTCATTTTATTCTTGGTCCAAAATATTACTTACTGACCTTCCCTCACATATATATAGTCAAACAACAAACTAGATATTTTTGTGCTAACCCTACTCCCCATTAACAAATATTTTAGTGCATGTAATGCCTTACATATTATTGAATCTTTGTACATGTGTATGCAGTATAACATATTGTTGAGTTTGGATATTTGAAGCATTGTATTGAATTCCCTGTAGGGATTGTGATGAGGTGTCACAATTGCGGTCCCACAATTATTATATTTTTTTGTGAAAGATGTATTTCTAGTATCATAATATCATGGAGGCAAGGTGTTAAATTTTATGCTTTATCCTACATGTTGGTTAAGTGTCTTTAAATTGCAAGGTTAAACCATGGTTAAACAAGGAAATGTCAAAGACTAAACATGCATCTAATTGTTTTTGTTTTAATCATTGTTGGCTTATTGGACAAAAACAATTAAAGCAAGACTACCATAACAATAAATTATTCCATGAGTTAAACTTGATGGTCATATGGTTGTATTTATATATTTGTCATCAAATAAAATCAAAATTTTAAGAAGGCTATAATCACATGAAATGAGATACTTTGGGCACACTATAATTATTTTTAAGAGATTTAATTGTATCTAGATTTACTCTATAATATTATCCTTTTAAACTAAAATATACATTAACATGTGAAGGACAATTTTGAAACCAGAAAAAAAATGTTTGTTCAAAAGTCATCTATCAAATTTAGACAACACCAACTCCATGCTTTTCATTTTCCTTAATTTCAATGAAAAGGCATACGACCGAATTCTCATAAATACAAACAACAAAAGATCACATCCTAAATTTAGATGACAACAATGTTGTGCCTTTCATTTCCCTCAATTATTGTGACTAAAAGTTAAACCATACGATGAAATTTTCATAAAATACAAATGATATAAGATTGCAATCCAAAATACAAACAATATAAAATTGCAACCCAAAATCAAACTAGGGGAGAGGACCCAGTAGTTGTGCACCCTAACTTGGCGCTTCTAATTATCCTACGTGGAAATTTCAAATCACTCCGAATTTTTAACAGCAGCTTATTTGGCAAGTCCCCTGCTTATAACTTTCGTTTCAGGGCTATATCATCAAATATGATGCCACATTAGCATGTTTTTTGTCAAAGTGTCCAAAAATGTCCAAAAAAAAGTGAGACCAATACTTGTGCATTCAAAGCATGGGTAGTTGAGTGTTGATGTGGCATCACATGATTGGTTGCTTTTTAGATCAAAAGAATACATTTTATTGTTGAGGCTTCTGGATTAGATTGTGTTTGTATTTTTACATCAACATTTCAGATCACACTCCATGATTCATCATCAGAATATCAGAGAGCATAAGGAGTAAAATACAAAACACAAACATTGATGCAAAAATACAAACACAATCTAATCTAGGAGCCTCAGGAATAATCTTAATGGATTGTGGAAATTTATTATCTCTAATAGAATACATTTTGTTTAATAAAGGGTAGTCAAGTCACAACTATTGACTATTATATAAATAACTACTATCACAACTATTGGAACATGCTCAACTAGTGGATCCTCTCCCCTACCAAATGAAAACAAAACCCAATAAAACCTCGATTAAAAAGGTTAGATTCCTAATCTAAAATCATCAAACAAGCAAGCTAATATTGTGCTACATTAGCATAGACCAGGTACCTATTCATTAAACAATATACAATTTTA
>VDFB02047230.1:410971348-411004580 GCA_007258455.2 Sequoia sempervirens | reverse complement strand
AAATAAGGCAAAGAGATGGATTCAAGATGAGCATGACATTTACAAATGTTGAGTTTAGCTCATGAAACATTTTAATCTACCTTGGATGTTTGATGTAGAAGCATCCACGGATTCTTTAAAATCTGCATCAACCAAAAATATTTAATTTTTGATTCTAGTTTGGTTTTGAATAATGTTTTTGAGGAATAAATTGATCTTATGCAAAAATACGTATTTTAAATAATTGGACTAATTTATGTTACAAATGATATAGTGGGAGATATTGCTAGAATACAATTTTAATGTTTAGAAAAGGAAAAAAACTTGTTTTGTGGGGTTTTAGGGAGTTACAAGTGTTGCAGGTCATTTAATAACTTCTCAATATTTGTAGGAAAATTTGGACACCCATATTGTGCTATGAGCATTTTCAAAAGTGGATTTAATTTATGAGAATGGAGAATCTTGAATTGTTGACAATTCATGGCCTTTCTTTCTAGGAGTGATGTAAACATGTATTGGATGGATTAATATATTTTTTTCTAATTTTTTATTGTCTTTTCTTGGGTTGGGCATGGGATGGAAATTACAAAATTGAAGGAGATAGTGGTTGCAAGACACAGGTGATTTGACAATTTTAGATCGATTCTCTTTTTCCAGAATTTGGGGAGAGTGGAGCTAGGTGTAGCTTTTCCTGGGATAGTTTGCAAAAATTGTTGTTGTAGGTTTGAGGTGATAAATAGCAGAAAATATCTTTGAAAGGTTACAGGTTCATTGTTCCATTGATTTTTTTAGAATAAGATTACAATTATAAGGAGAAATAAGCATACAGGGAGAAATGAGATTGAAGAAATCTGACCTTTGATTGATCTTGTTTCTTGTATCATAATTTTAAACCTAATTTTTGATGTTTTCCATTAGTCTAGAGGGCTGCAAACATTGTATTTTTTATTTGGCTTTGATCTCATTTAATTCTGGAGATTTTGAGCACTTATTTTAATCATACTTATTATAGATTTTTGGCATTATCTAAATCATTTCTAGAATTATCTCTTGTGTGGTTGAAGTGTGTTGAGGGTTGGGAAAAGTCTCTTGCATCCCACATTCAGTCATTTACTTTTTTTTTCTAGGTATTGCTGGTGCAGGAGCACCTAAGCATTTTGTCAAAATTTGATCATGATGTTGGACAGTGGGTGGTCAATAGGTTAGTAGGGATGTTTTGAGTATATATTATGCCAAATAAGGTCTAAAAGACCATTTATGATGTAATTAGGGGTTTTTGAGTCATTGTGTCTAATTAGCAAAAGTTGCAAAAAAGTGTAAAAATGTTGTCAAGCAAGATTTTGTAAAATGCAACTTTCTAGGAAGTTGAAGAGTCTAGCATTTCAAAAGTTATTTATAAAAATTTGGGTGGTCAGTTTTGGATAGAATATGTATTTAAAGCCTCTCAAAGGCTCAAAGATCAGTGGAAGAAGATTGAATTGAAGATTCTAATAAAATACAACATTTATTTTTTGATTTTCTAAACTTTGCTTCCTCTATACGAACCTGTACAACCATCAAATGATCAAAAACCTATTGTGTCTTGTGGATATTTGATTTACCTTTCATTTGAACTTATTTTGAGAGTCTAGCATTAATTTTAGAGGAAGATCTCACTCATTTTTTGAAACTGCCTAATAAAACCAATGAGGGCTCTGTTTTGCTAATTAAATAATGGAATAAGCCATTCCTCCTACTGTCTGGCCCTATTTCTCAAAGGAATGGAATTTCTTATGGAAGTTAATGTTTTCCTATGGTTTTGAAGTTAGGGAAGATAAGTTGTGTGAAATGGGAGGATTCCCTAAGGTTGACAATTGCATTATTCTATGTGAAAATGGTGGTTTTGAGAAGGGATTTGTCTAATTGTTGATGGAAATGATCTTGGAAGGGTTTGAGGAGTCTGTACAGACCTAATAGAGATTTTTGGATGCATTGTTGAAGTTTGATAAGCCTGGTTGATGGTAGATTCAATAAAACCCTAGGTTTTTACTTGTAATTGGAGGGTTTGGTGGAACTATAGTCTAGAGGTCAAGGGACTAAGAAGTGATTGATGAATTTGTGGTTTTACATCACAATTTAACTATGTCAGGTGAGTTTTGGTGAAAACAAGAGTTTTAGGAAGTACTTCCTTTGTAATTTAGGGCTAATTTAGTAGCCTAATTCAGGGGTGTTGTGTTGAATCTCTATATTGTTGCAAAGAAGTCACTTGTAATATTTTGGGATAGTTGTGTTGGTATTGTGGGAAGTCTAAATTGATGGTTATTAGGCCTTTGTATGACCACCTTCAAAATATTTCATTAAAAGTTGTGTTTTGAGGGCTCAAAGCCTATTGGTGAGGGTTTAAGACTAGTTAAGTGTTTTGTGTTCAAGATCAGGTTTCCTTGTTTATGTTGGGTCATTTTGAGTCGAAAGTAAGGTTATCACCACCTTATTTACATTAGGTGGTATTAGAGCTTAGGGACAAGTTCTCTTGTTGGTGATTTGATTGTTTTTTGAAAGTTTAAAGAAAGTGATTGGAAGGTGAAAAGACAAATTAGTGAAGATGCCTCTGAAAGGTGTTGGTGCTGCTAGAGAGTTACAAGATCTAAAAGAGAAGCATGCTAAGCTTCTAGAATCCCATAATGCAACTTTGGCAAGGCTTATTGCCTTGGAGACAAAGAAAATAAGAGATGAGAATGAAGAGAGTGAAACATAAGAAGATGATGAAGAGTATGAGGATGTTGATGAAGAACTAGACCCTAAAGATTAGAGGATAGTAAAGATGCTCAAAGTAGGGAAAGGTGATTCAATGAAGGTAAAGTTTATCTCCCTATGTATGGTGGTAATTTAAATGAAGAAGAAGTGCTTGATTGGATTGCTGCTATGGATAATTACTTTGAAAGTGAAGGTGGAAAAAACAAAACTCAAAGGTCATGCTCTTTTATGGTGGGACTATGAGAAAGTAGAGAGGAGAAAGTAAGGAAAATCAAGAAATCAAGGATTACTTCATGGGACAAGATGGTGCAAAAACTGAAAGGTAAGTTTCTTCCAAAGCATTATGAAGTTCAATTGCATAAAAAATTGCAAGGATTGAAACAAAAAGATCTAGATGTCAAGACATATACAGATCAATTTTATAAACTAAGTATAAGGGGAAGAAGGGATGACGATGAAGTTGAGAAAGTGGCTAGATACCTAGGTGGTTTAAGATTTAATATACAAGATGAACTTCTTGTTGCTAACCCAAAGTCTGTTGAGGAATGTTTTTAATTAGCAATCAGGGTGGAGGAAAAGCTTAAAAGAAGGTAAGAAAAATCAATTAGAAGAAGAGGTGTTGCTAGTGCAAGAGGGAGAGGAATAATCCCTACACCAAAGTAGCCATTGGAAGAACAAGAAGGAGAAAATAGAGGTAAGGAGCAAGGTGTTGATGCTAGAGGAGGTTTTAAAGGTAAAGGAAGGTTAAGTGGTGGTGAAATTCTAATGATTTTGCAGGGAGATGCTATACTTGTAATGAATATGGTCATCCATCTTGGAAATGTCCTGAAAAGGTTGGTAGTTCATCTAGTGGTGAAAAGAGGATTGATAGGAGAGCACAAATCATTCAAGAAGAGGAGTGTGAAAGCACTCATTCTACAAGTTTAAGAGTTGCTTCTGAAATAGAGGAAATGTTGATGATGAGAAAGACCGTATTGAAGGCAGCCAATGAAGTGGAACCTGTTGATGTGTTTTTATGCACTTCTTCAACAAAGGCAGTGTGTAGGTGCACTACCTCTCTTGAAAGACAATCTTCCACAATCAGATTGCAGAACACTATCCCAAGGTCTCTAATGTCAGGTCTTGACAATGCTTGGAATATCTCAGTTGTTTGATGTGATTTGCTGGAATCACAAGGTGGTCTTACGGATGAATTACAAAGTGGGGAAGTTGGATCTTGAAACAGAGTTTTTAAGGTGGGAGAGTTGTTATGCATTTGCTGTAGGTTCAAACAACAGTCTTGAACTCCATTTTGTCATTGGATTTAGCTTTACAATGTGCAATGAACCTTAGCATAGGTCACTCATTAAATAAAATGAAAAAGGGTAGGGAAGAGAGGAGGTTCCTAGATCTACAACTAATTGTGAATAGTCATGATGGGGTTCCTACAATGGACAGCTTCTTGGGAACAATTTTCCACTTAACCAAAGATCTCACAATCTCATGGAATTTGTGCTATTTTCTGAGGTCTGCAAATGTTTCATCTATCATTCACCATATGCATGCATGAACAAAGATGAAAGTTTGGAGCAGCTTTGGATTTAAGTCCAGACTAACTTTACACAGCTATCTGCCATCAGCAAACAACAAAAACTATGGACTAAGAAGGCATCTACACTACAGGGATTTCATAACCACAAGACAACATTCCTAAAATCTACCAAAGCAAGAAAATAGTTAACTAGAACAGCAATAAAACCTAAGTTAAACATCTGACAATGGATGTTGAATCAAGCAACATGTGAGAAACTCGGAAAATGCACCAAGTCAATGTATTTTCATTATAAATTTCTGCAGCATGTCTTTACAACAACTCAACTCCCTTTGCAAATGAGAGGAGACCCCTATTTATAGTGCCAAAAAAGTTAGATGAATGGCCAAGATTAATTCTCATTGTGTGGCCGAGATTCATTACAAAATAGGGTTTCACCAACCCTCAATATATTACAATTTAAAAAAAACATTTGTCCCTTTCCTTATTTTGTCCTCTAGTGATGGTACTGTAGCAATTTTGTCTTTTTGCTGATTTTTGTTTTACTGTAGCTACTCTTTAGGGAGTTCTCAATCATCTGCAGGGTTGTCCTCCTACTTCTTTGAGGCTGTGTATTCTACGAATTTTAGGATGACCGGTTGGAGTTTGTCTACCTCAACAATCTCATACCACAGCACTTGGTAGCTCCACTCTTTCGCATTATCTTCTAGCCCCTTCTAGTCCTCATTGTACTTTACACCTTGATCCCTGAACAACTCTGATTGATCGAAGGAATGGGCAGAAAAACTCATGAATTCCACTGTCATTTCACCAGATATCCTGTCATCCATCTTCTTTTGAAAGTAAGGTTTTACCTTCTCTGGATCCATCTGTACTATAAGCATGTCATATTCCATCATTAGCTTGAGGCACCAGGCACATTCCACCCTAATCTCTTTGATCCATTCGATATCCAGATCCACTTTGCTCATTATTTGTTCCAATCTTTCTTTCCTATTGTCAAAGTCTCGCCACCACACATCCATCAGCCAATGATCATCTTTGTTGAAGGCAAGCTCCTTTTCCCATGTGGCCTCTGGAATTTGAAGGATAGCCTCAATCTTTGGGAAGGTGGAGTTGTATGTTGTAGGGAAGTCAGTGCATAGCTTCTTTGTGTCCTCCAAAGATTGTTGCATGTCCAAGAACTTGTTGGCTATCCGAATAGCCTGACTAATTCCCATGTTTCTGACATATAAGACTTGTTAGAACCAACTTTCTGTAGTCCTTTCCAAGTTCTTTCTCCTTTCCATCTTATCAATTTGTTCCTCAGACAGTAGTTGGGGCGTGGTGGTGGACATGGTAGGTAGGTCATCAACCGAAGACCATTGTTGGATGTAATCTGTTAGGGCAGCCACCTACACTTTAAGCTCATCTTTTGAGATCTTGTCCTACTTTATCAAGTGTACCACTGTGGCCACTGACTCCTCAAGATGTTCTACCTTCTACTCTCTGGTGGCGGTCCCCAAGTTGATGGTAGAGATGTTGTAACTTACACTAGCCTGTGCCACCACCGGGGTTGCTATTTTCATAGCTCGAGACCCAGAAGCATCCATTGTTACCCTAGATTGGATCTTAGGCCTCTTTTCCTTCTTTGTTGTGATCTGAGCTCAGGCTAAGATAGCCTCTAGTCTCACCCTCAGGTCTTTTAGTATGGGAGTTTTCCTTTCGAGCTACTTTTCTAACCATTCAGGCATGACAGACTTGCCCTTAGGTGACTCACAATCATCCTCACCCCTCTCGGCCAAGGCCAAGGTTTCCATTCTCTTATCTTCTGGGGGCTTTTCTTTCTCCTTGGCAGTATCTCCTTCTTCTTCATCAGAGTCCTAGATGAACACAAGGCGTTTAATAGGAGGTTTGGCAAATAATTGTTGCAAGGGACTTTCTTTCTCTTCCATTTCTCCTCCTTTCTCTCTCTCAGTTTGTGCAACCACGTCACATGTTCCTTGAGTTGTTCGATTTCAAGGCTCTTGTCTGCTTGAGCTTCACTCTTGGGTTTGTCTTCTTGCTGATGTCCTTCTTCAAGGGGTGACCCTTCTGCCTTTTCTTTAGTATCTTTCAGCTACTGGGCCATTTCTTCCTCTAGGTCATCGTCAAAGGTCTGCACAATGACCTTACCACTAGCGTCATCC
This sequence comes from Sequoia sempervirens, assembly GCA_007258455.2. Taxonomy (NCBI): domain Eukaryota; kingdom Viridiplantae; phylum Streptophyta; class Pinopsida; order Cupressales; family Cupressaceae; genus Sequoia; species Sequoia sempervirens. The sequence continues at coordinate 410,998,169 of VDFB02047230.1, read as the reverse complement.
TCCTCATCCCTACTCTCAGAGGAACCAGATCCTTCTTCTTCTTCGGCCACCCTGTCAATAGTACAATGTTCATATTCTGGGTGCTCGTGGTATTCATCAACCTCCTCTTCAAAGGGCTTTAAGGCCTCTTGTTCTCGCCTTTCCCACTCCTTAGAGATTAACATGGTGGCTGCCATAGCCAGTGGCCCTGTCGGAGGTTGTGAAGGTTTGGCAGTAGCGAGGACCTAAGCTAAGGCTTCTTGAAGAGTGGGATCCATGAGGATCTCAGAGAGCTCAGAAGGGATATTCTACATATGCTTTGAGAAGGCCTCAGGCAAGGTGGGAATGGGAATTGGTGCAGCCACCATAGGTAATGGAAGTGATGTGGTAGGTGACATGGTAGTGGAGGAAGGAGGAGTAGTTATGGCAGAGGAAGTGTCAATTACAATCACTAGCTCAGTCAGGGGCGAAGAGGCAAGATGGAAAGAGATGTCCACTGCCGGTGGGGATGTAGCAACCATAGCCAGAGAAGTAGGTGGTGTGACAGTCAAGGAAGGGAGAGCTAAGAGGGGTTCTAATTTATCTACACCTTTTACTTCTTCCTCTTGGATTAAGGGCTGCTCTGTGGTGCCCTCTGTTTGCTTAAGTCTTTTGGAGGGTGAGCCTCCTGTTTCTTTCCTTGTATAGACCTTGGGGTCAGGAGACTGTTATGTTTCTGTTTCCTTCCTCTTCTTAGACCTAGTGACTGGAGGAGACTTAGATGTCCCACCTATTGAAGTGGTGGCAGTAGCATCATCCATAGTACTTGGTTCACTCTTGAGTCCTTCATAAGTCAAAATTACCCCCTGTTGTCTTAATCGGGCCACTTGTCTATCAACCCATTCCTTGGTACGAACCAAGATTGGCTTGGTTATGGTATCAAGGTCATCAACCTCTTGCTCATCCCAATCAATTGTTGGTACTGGAAAATTGGTGATTGTGGGGTACTTGGGGTCCATTATGGTGCTATTGTCTTCTTCGACTTGGTCCAGTATGGGGAAAGACTATACCTTCCTTATAAAATGTGCAGTCATCCGCATATAATGCCTTGCACATACCTCTTTATCATCTTGACAATCTCCCCAAAAGTCTTCAATGTGGTGGAGATGAGAAAATCCCAGCCCTAACGCTTTCCTTACATGCCCATATGGATCCATTCGAGGGCAAGCCATGTGTAGATGAAAATGATAATCTTTTAGTTCTTTCTTGGAGTTACCAGCACACTAGGAAGTTTGTAGCTTATACATGCCCTGGCCAAGAGTCATGGGATAAGAGATCCCTGCTATATGTTTCCCACTGAAGATTGCATGTATGTGCTGGAGCTACCGAGAAAGCTCCAATAAGATGATTTGGTCATTGGGGTATCGAGGCAATTTGTTCGACCTTTCAGTGAAGCCCTGGGCACGGATGTATATGAACTTCAGGTATTGAATGAAGAGGAAGGTATACTACTTTAAGAATGCCCGAGCACTGTGGGAAACCCTCCTTTCGAAATCCTCGAAAATCATTTTGATGATATGGCCGATGAAGGTGTCATTCACTCTGCAATACTCCCTCTTGAAGTTTCTGTACTGGAGCTGAGGGTATTTGTCATAGGCCTTCAATCTTTGACCCTGCTCTTGATCGGGTGCCATAAACAACCCATTGTATTGCCTCCGGTCCGCCAAGGAGTAGATGAGGTATGAAGTCATATAAAATTTAGAGCCTTTCTTAATATTGAAAAACTGCTTGTGGAAGTAGTCACTTATTATACCTCCCTAATAAAATGCGGTCTTTGTGGTGACATCGTCATTCCCACGAAGGATTTGCTCAACAAAGTACACCATCCACCCCTAAAAGAAGGCCGTGGTAGGGAGGCCCATAACCCTGCTCAGCATTGTGACCAAATCATGGTAGTCTTCATAGAAATTGCTGCGGAAGAGTTCATTAGGAACCTTCATGGCGCTGCCCCGCTTTTCCTTGAGCCAATTCTGATTTATTAACTTCCTGCAGCCCATAGGGTTAGCATCCCACGCTGCCTAGCACTCCTCAATGGTAGGCGTTTCTATTTCTTGAAACATGGGAATGTGAAAGGTTTTCATGATTCCTCCAGCCGACATGTCTGCAAGAATGTTATCGTCCCTATCAACAATTGTCCTTGTGTTGGGTTGATACGCCTGCCGACAAGCCATGACCAATTCAGGAGCCACGAGGGATGGGGGGAAGCCCGTAGCTTTCGTGATTCCACTCTGTCCTATCAATCTTGTATTTTTTTTGTTGGATTAACCCTGGCCCTTTGTGTAAACTCGTCAATATTGATGTGGCCTATGTTGGTGTCGGTTATTTCCTTCCAATCCATGGTAACTTTTGAGTGTAGAGGTTCACCCTAAAATTGGTATTTCATCTGGTCTTTGTCTTCTTTCCCTCAAGGAGTTTTGCCTGACTTCTTTCCTTTGTCCTTCTCGATGGCTGCCCCCAAAGGTCCCGCACCCAATTCTATATATTCTGCAAGCAAAGGCGTAGTTAGTGCAACTAATAATGAAGGTGTTCATGCTAGTTGAAATCCCAAAGATGAAATCCATTTTAAGTAATCTATCAAGCATAACATGAACATTATCTCTCAATATCATTGGCCTTTTGATTGAGATCTATGGGACAGTCTGGGACCAAAAGGCTGGACTTCCCTAGTAGGAATGTCATTTTGGAAAGGCAAATAGGGCGGAGGGCTTCAGGAGATTCTCTCTGATCGAATTTTGATAATTTAAAAGGTTCACAATGAAGAAGACCAAGATTAAGCATGTGGGTCGAGATCAGATTTTGGATTGGGCTCATTTGGGTCAGCTTAGGAGCATCCGGAGGTACCAGGTCAGAAAGCTGTTAGGAGATGGCTATTTGGAATGATAGATCAAAAACATAATTCTGGAGAAGGAACTCCGAGGTCTGGGGTCCGGCGGGCTGCAGGGCAGTCAAAAGATAGTAATTTTCCATTTGAGTGCTCAGGCCTGAGGCATCAGGAAGCCGCCCATCCTTCGCCATTTGGAACAGCCATCACTGGGGGGAAGTCTGGAGGTGGCGGCCTAGCGGTCAAGGCCCGGCGTGAAGGTCGGCAAGAGATCAACCATCGATGTAAAGTCATAGCGAATGCCTCGAGTCTCACCGACTAGCGCAACAGGGGAAGAGAAGTCGACGAAAGGTCATGGCGGCGGGGTAAGGTCTTGGCAAGGTCCTTAAGTCTCACCGACAACCAAGAGCAAGACCGAACCTGGCACGAGTGTTCGCCATTTGATTTCATTTTCAGTCCTGCGGTGGTCAGAAGGGTGGAGCCTGGAGCTCAGAGGGGCGGGCGAGATTTTCCCTTTTGGAATGGCAAATGAGGGAAGATCGGGGCCCAGAAAGGTGGAAGGACGTTGAGCACAGATGAGTTTGTTCAAGTTGGATCCTAATGGCGAATGGGGGACTAGGGTCTGGAGGTTAGAAGGATGTCTGGTATTCGCCAAGAGAAGAGTGATGTCGCCATGAGGTCTTGGCGAACACGGAAGGTCCTGCCGACAAGAGGAGTCTTCATCGTAAGTTTTCCAGGTCGGAGAAAGGTCTTGGCGAACTAGCGGTGTCCCCCCAACAAAGAACCCCATTGGCGTAACCTCTTTCCAACCTCATGAAGTCACCCCAATAGGGGATCCAGGCTCACCAAGACAAATATTTCGTTGTGAAGTCCTGGCGACTGCTAGGAGTCTCGCCGAAAGCAAAGGCATCAGCAAGACCAAAGGAGCTCGCGGTGAGGTCTTAGTGACAGATGAATGTCTCCCCGACAAATCACTCGACAAGAGCAAGATATGCTCAGTGAAATTTCTTGTCGAATCGAGGAGGTCTCAGCAACAGTAAACTTGGCAAGATGAAAGAAAACCCACCATGAGCCTCACTGACAAGGACTGGTTTCACCGACAGAGAATGAGGGGTAGAATTTTGGGTGCGGAATCCCGGATACTCAGGCCTGAGAGACCCTAAAGTTGTTTTGACATTTCTAGTTTTCGCTAAGTCTCCGCTGGCAAAGGGAACGTCTGGGCCCGAGGGTCACAAATTCCCCTGCGAAGAATGGTCACGCGGAGATAAAGCTCCGAATTGGTCAAGGGGGTGTTGTGTTGGTTTTCTCAATTTTTGAGACATGGGTTTCAGTCGTGACTCCATGGTTCAACATTTATATGTTGGTTTAATTGTTATTGTTCATTTTAATCCCTAGAAACCATGAAAACACTATTCGGGAGGGTGAACGGAGAACCTACCTCAAATCCTCAATGTAGCAAGGTGTGGGATCCACCAGTGGTCAGTGAGCGTAGGTAATGGGTGATGATCGATGAAGGTTTCGAAGATGGTGGACTCTTATGGCAAGCTCCGACTCTCTCTGCAACACCGTCAAGTGAAAATGATAGGCTCGGGCAAGCAATTTATACCCCTAACCACCATTAATGGCCCTATTAAATGCAGGTACAGCGAGCCAAGAAGTTGGTGATTTTGAATTCACCGACGGCGGCGAGAGACCCAGGGTCTGACGACCGGGAAGATGCAGGACAGCGGCCATTTGGCAAGTTTCACTCTGAAATCCCCAGTGGTGAAGGGGAGGTCAGGGCCCGAAGGGCGGAGCTCTGCTTGAGATCCGCCGTCAAGAATGGTGAATCACTCGCAGAACCCCAGAAGCAAAAGTCCGGAGTCTCGGGCCCGGAAGGTTCAAAAGTAGCTGAAACTGAGAATTTCATCGAATGGAGAATGAGGGTCCAGACCCTGAGATCCGGCAAGGTGCAAACCATCCACTGTTAATGAATGGCGGACACAACAGGGAAACTTGGTGAGGGAAACCCGAAGGGCCGAGCCTGGCAGGGCCCAGGGCCGCTAGTAGAGGCAAACTGCCAAGGAGTTCCTACGAGGAACCATAATTTGTCAAAATTAAAAAAGGGGGGAGGAGGTGCGGTCAACTTATGGTGATACATTGAAGGAACATTGACCACCTGAGACACCAACAAAAAAAAGGGCATGCAAAACAAGGCAGCAACAAAATGACCTGGCAAGGCAAAAGAAAAGAGGGTCCCCGTTCGAAACGGGGCGTGTGTGCCAAGGGCACAACAGAACCTTTGCAAAGAAAGAGCCTCTTCAAGACTACATGCAAGTGCAAAAACAAGTTATGCAAAATTGTTAATGATTTTGGTTCAACAGAGAACATGGTGCCTATTGAGATAGTTAACAAAATGAATTTGCAAAAAGTACCTCATGAGTTGCCATATAAGGTGTCATGGTTGAGTGATGGGTAGTCTCTTTTGGTTAATGAAAAAGTTGTGGTAGATTTCCAAATTGGAGGCTATAAAGATAGTGTAGTTTGTGATATTCTTCCCATGGATTTTTTTCACCTACTCTTGGGTAGACCTTGGCAATATGATAGGCGATCCTTGTATGATGGCAGAGAAAACACATATACAATAGTGAAGGATGGATGCAAGTTTGTTTAAACTCCTTTGGTGGAAGATGAGAAAGGTAAAGAAAAATTGATAATTTGTGTAAGAAAAGAACTTGTAAATGTTGTAAAGGAAGACAAAAAGTTAGAATTTGTAGTTAGTACAAAGCATGATGATGCTAGGACAATAGATAAGAAAGTTACTTTAGGTTTGTTGGAAATAGATTGGAATAAGAATGTTTTAGTTGGTACATTCTTGTGTCCATTGAATGGAAGCATGGTGAAAGGACAAGTGGTAAGGTCTACAAAGACAGTTAGGTGTACATTAGATGGTACAATGTGTACAAAGGACAATATGGTGGGACAAAAGACTAACAGGATAGTAAAACTGATAACAGAGATGAAAAGACAGAGTGGAAAAGATATAAAGAGCAACCACAGGTATGAAGATATGATAAAGGTAAAATCAGTGCAATAGGTCTGTAATAAGTGTTTTTATATAGATGTGAATTCAAGAATACAATCAAGATTAGGCCAAGGGACTGGTAAAAGGTAGACAGCAGGACTGATGACAGGGATGAAGGAACATTCAAATGTAGACAAAGTTGAGGAAACAAGGACTATTAGAAGATTTCAATACTTGGACCAGATCAAAGAGTTTGCAAGCCAGAGAGTGTATGGAGTAGAGATGAAGCATGGAATAAACCCCAACTCTTGTGACAAGAGTTCCTTTTCTGTGGGGGAGTATGGTGCAGGAGCACCTAAGCATTTTGTCAAAATTTGATCATGATGTTGGACAATGGGTGGTCAGTAGGTTAGTAGGGATGTTTTGAGTATATATTATGCCAAATAAGGTCTAAAAGACCATTCATGATGTAATTAGGGGTTTTTTGAGTCATTTTTTTCTAATTAGAAAAATTTGCAAAAAAGTATGAAAATGTTGTCAAGCAAGATTTTATAAAATGTAACTTTCTAGGAAGTTGAAGAGTCTAGCATTTCAAAAGTTAGTTATAAATGTTTTGGTGGTTAGATTTGAATAGAATATGTATTTAAATTCTCTCAAAGGCTCAAAGATCAATTTAAGAAGATTCAATTGAAGATTCTAATTAAATGCAACGTTTATTTTCTAATTTCCTAAACTTTGCTTCCTTTGTACAAACCTGTACATCCATCAAATGATCTAAAACATATTGTGTCTTATGGATATTTGATTAACCTTTCATTTGAACTTATTTTGAGAGTCTAGCATTAATTTTAGAGGAAGATCTCACTCGTTTTCTAAAACTACTTGATAAAACCAATGAGGGCTTTGTTTTGGTGATTAAATAATGGAATAAGTCATTCCTCCTACTGTCTAGCCATGTTTCTCAAAGGAATGGCATGTCTTATGGTAGGTTAGGTTTTCTATAGTTTTGAAGTCAGGGAAGATAAGTTGTGTGAAATGGGAGGATGCCCTAGGGCTGACAATTGAATTGTTCTATGTGAAAATGGTGGTTTTGAGAAGGGATTTGTCTATTTTTTGATGGAAATGATCTTGTAATGGTTTGAGGAGTTTGTACAGACCTAATAGAGATTCTTGGATGCATTGATGAAGTTTGAAAAGCCCAGTTGATGGTAGATTCAATAAAACCATAGATTTTTGCATGTAATTGGAGGGTTTGGTGGAACTATGATCTAGAGGTTAGGGGACTGAGAAGTGATTGATGAATTTGTGGTTTTTCATCACAATTTAACTCTGTCAGGTGAATTTTGGTGAAAAAAAGAAGTTTAGGAAGTACTTCCTTTGTAATTTAGGGCTAATTTAGTAGCCTAATTCAGGGGTGTTGTGTTGAATCTCTATATTGTTGCAAAGAAGTCACTTGTAATCTTTTGGGAAAGTTATGTTGGTATTGTGGGAAGTCTAAATTGATGGTTATCAGGCCTTTGTATGGCCTTCTTCAAAAGATTTCATTAAAAGTTATGTTTTGAGGGCTAGAAGCCTATTGGTGAGGGTTTGAGACTAGTCAAGTGTTTTGTGTTCAAGGGCATGTTTCCTTGTTTATTTGGGTCATTTTGAGTTGGAAGTGTGATAGGTCGAATTTGAGCGTTAGAAAATGAGCAGCAAGTAAAAGAGTGCAAACAAACACCAAAACAACCTACACCTCAAGATTAGCCTAAGTTGGAAACAATGCAAGATAAAAGCAATGAAATGGAACCTTATACCTTGAGTTGAGTCGATCCTTTGGTTGGCCCGTCGATCTTTGATGTGTATGCTCCTTGGATGGCACAAGATGCAAGCTAAATGATGTTGTGAGGATGAGTGCAAGTGGATAAACACATGAAAATGGCTAAGTATAAGTTGAGAAACAAAATTGCAAGAGTTTGGCTAGCAAAAATGATCTCTCCCAAAATGAGAGAAAAGAGGGGGTATTTATAGGATTTTTGAGAATTCCTAGGGGAAATGAAGGGTCAAGATTGAGCCACCAAATATTAAGATGTAGGGCTAAGGTGAGTTGAGAACTCACAAGCCCTCACATCTTGACATGTGGCATGTGAGATAGCCCTAAAAGGTGAAGTGGACATGAGGTGGAAGGAGAAGTACATGACATGGAGGGGTACAAAGTACCTTGGGATTGGACAAGGTCTCCTCATAAAGGAGGTACTTGTCCCCATGTGGGGGAGAGGACATGTGAAGAATTAAAAATTCCTCAAATATTCTCATGGGGAGAGGGAAGGAATTTTAAATTCCAAAGGGTGCATTGGGGGATTAAATGTGAATTAAAGGGAAGGGAGATGCCTTGTCCAAAAAGAGAAATCCTTTAATAAGGTTGACCAAGGACACATGTCATAAAGGACATGGGGAAGAGAAAAGGAATTAAAAATTCCTTGGGGGATGGGAAGAATTGACTAGAGGGGGTGATTAGACAAGTTGATGAGGGGTTAGAGGAAGGTTAGGTGGCTAAGAGAGATTAGAGGCAAACTTACAAAAGTTGGAGGATGTGACACCTCATAATCAAAGATTAGGCATGTGCACATCCTAATGATGAGATTAGAAGAAGGATTAAGATTAGATAAAAATGATGGAGGATGTGACATAAAGGGAATTAAATAAATGGAATATTTATTTAATTCAATTGATGGAAGGAGGATTAAAGAGATAAGGTATTATTGATTAAATACCTTAGGGATTTGGGAGAATTAAAGATATTAATTAAATAATAGCAATATTACTTAATTAACAAAAATAAGACGAAAGGGGATGAATTTGGATAAATTAAGTGTCCAAATTTAGACGTCTATAGGAAGGAAGGTTATCACCACCTTTCTTACATCAATTGGATTAATCCCTCTTGCTCACCTCTTAATTTCTTGGCAAGTAAATTTAAATTATTTGCTAAAAATTGTCTTTTGTTGTGTCACTCCACTACCGCCACTTCCTAGGGTACAAAATCTTTTTCCCTCTTCATTTGATTCCAATTCTAATTTCAAAGAGGAGTTACAAGATGGCCTCCTCCAACTTGGGCATGGGAATTTTTCCTCCAATTTGGTTGCAAGTTGAAGTTTGCATATGAAGGAGAAGGAATTATTTTTGTTGCATATCATTTTTGTCAAAAAAAGATTGTAATTCATTTGTATTTCTCTTCATCAGTCCTTAAGACTATATAATCTAATATAATCATATTTATTGGAGTTGTAAGCACATGTGCAAATTTGAAATTCAATAAAATGCATCATAGTTGTTGATATTTGCATTCCAAATACCTATTATTTGTGTCGTGAGTTTGTGGTAGAGGATTTTGTGTAGAATTATCTTGAATTCCAAATACATTAGTCATTTTTTGGGTGTTTTCAAATATATATATATATATATATAAAATGAGAAATGTATGGACACAAGTTATTATGTGACATATATTTGAAATAAGTATATGAAGTTGATGAAGACTTGATATGTATATAGTGAATAAATAAATGTGTATATTTTACCTCTTTTTTTTTTAGTATATTCGCACATGTTCTCAAACCTCTCTTATCCACCACACTAGGGTAAAACATAACACTACCATAGAATTAACCCATATCACTATTCTACATTTTCTTTTCAATATATTACTACTTTTGATTATTGTTTCTTATAGTTTTGAGATAGAGGAATTGGATGTTAAAACTACTTTCTTGCATGGCGATATTGGGCATTAAATTTATACAAAACAACTTGACAAATTTTTTATAAAAGGAAAGGAAAACATATTTTAAAAGTTAAAGTGGCATTGGTATTTCTTTGGTCTAAAATAAATGCCTTAAATTTGGTATTAAAATTTTGAAGCATTTTTATTATAACTTAGGTTTGTTGGGATTTATTTTTCTATTGTGTTTAGTTTAAGTTTGATTGATGATTAGTTACTAATCATTTTCATGAAAGTTGAAATATTGTTGTTCATTGAAAATAGTAAGGGTATGGTTAGGGAAGTCAAAACTCAACTTTCTACTGACTTTGGCATGAATAATTTGGGGATTACATAATACATCTTTGGTATCACAAGGGATTAGGTTGGTAAAAATCTTTAACTTAGTGAAAGTGGGTATGTTGAGACTAGTTTGTAGTATTTTTCTATATAGGAATATTAACTAATGAGTATTCCTTAACATCAAATCATATTTTAAAGGAAATAACATATAGTAGGTTAGTGATAGAAACCATAACATGTATCTATATTTTTTATTTTTTTGGTGTTTTACAAGTATCAACACCCACACTATGGCATGGACAAGAGAAAAACATAATGAGGTGTTCTTGGATCTTTTTTAGGTAGAGGGTTTGGTTTATTTATGCTATAAGAGAGGTGCAATGATAAAGATAGTGTTCTACATTTGATACTCCATCTATGACTAATTATTTTTCAACTACTTTTAAATATATATGTATAGATAATTATATTTCAAATTTATAGGTGAACTCAACTTTTTTTACATTTGTACAAAGATGCATCACCAAAGATTAATCTTCAAATATCTATTTTAATTTAACACTTTCTCAAGGTAGCCTAAAATTAGGTCAAAAACTCTTCCTCCTTAGATGAACCTCTTTTCAAGAATGCATAAGGAAAACTCACACCCAAAATAGTCTCAATATTTTAAATTTAAATTTGGGAAATGGAAATATCCTATCTTGTATGAAAATTCAAGATTTTTCTACCAAAATTACTAGAAACATGTTTATGTGTTCTCCCATTGCCTAGCTAATAAAGGTGAGAGCTAAGAAGGTTTAAACCTAGAGGAAAATCCAAAATACTTATTAGATATATCGGAGGATTTTTCCTTCTAAGAATACCTTTTAAATGTCACCAACTCACCTCACTACTCCTTAGATGGCACACATGGTTCTTGGGATTCAACCTTTGACATCATTTAGTGTGTGGATACTACAATTGAAAATACGAAGAGAATGAATAGTTTGGGGTTCGATCAACAGGAAATCAGTTGATCAGCTTACCCCTCTTCTATGCCCTTGCTTCAACAAATTGAAGTTATGGAAAAAGAGGTTTTGGGGACCAATTTTTTTCCTTTGGAGAATAAGGAGGAAGGAGTTTTTCATTCCTAGAAATATCATGAAAATTTTCCCCAAAAGGTGGAACAGGTTCCATCTATTTGTATAGACCAAGAAAGATCACTCCTATTGAATAGTATAACCTCTAACCCTTGTCTATATATAGAAAGGGTTATCTTGGAGGTTAACCTAAACAATCCTTCTAATATTGGGAATATTGAGAAGGTAGTTTCCCATCCCAATGTCTTGCCCCTATTTAACTAGTATTTGGAATCAACAATATCATGTGTTCTAGGTATCATTCTCTTATTAGTTCTTAGATTATAGGGACTAGCAACATGAAAGTCTAGACCATTGCTAAGGATAAGGATAAGGGTCATAAGAAGGTTGTTGATGTTGGAGTGGATGTCAAGGCATGGAGGCCTTCTCAATGGAAAACCAGAAAAAAAAGATATGGCTTGATAAATTACTAATGGAAACAAAGAACCTTGGAGGTCTCCTCCAAGAAGAATCATAATAAGGATCTTGACATGAAATAATAGAGGACTCAGTAGTCCTCATAAGTATTTTTTAGTCAAAATTTGTATCTATGAGAATAATATCAAAATTCTCCTTCTTCAAGAAGTAAAAAAGAATAAAGTTAACTTTAAAGCCATTGCAAAAAAATTTTGTCCAAATGCATAATTTTATATTAGTGAAGCCCAAGGAACTTCAGGTGGGATTGTTAAAATTTGGAATCAAAACAATTACTTTGGTTCCTACTTAATTCATTCTAGATCTAGTCTCCATTCAAGTTCTACTTTGTTGATAAGGAGTGGATTATGGCTAACATTTATGCCCTAAACTTGAAAATTTCTAGAAATCATGTTTGGGAGACTATTCCATCCCTTATTAAAGTTAACAAAGAAGCTTACTAGATGATGGTGGGGGATTTCAATACTCCTCTATACCCCTCTTAAATTTGGGTGGGACTATGGACTATTCAGATAGTATGATAGATTTTGTTGATTTTGTAAGTGTTACTTGTTAAAGTAAAAGGTATTTCATAATTAATTAATTATTTAAGTATTAGGTTCATTTTCCTCTAATTACTTAAGCTTACTTAGGTCATGTTCTTTTTTATGTCTCATGTCATGTAGGATGAGGACACATGCCATGATCTTGTTTTATCCTCACATAGTGTTTCTAGGTTAATTATCCTTTTATAAGGATTCTTTATTGTATAATCATTAAGATGCACATTCATAATGATTCATGCTTTTTTGGATCAAGAGCTCTTGGCCTCCATAGCTTTGCTATTCTCTCTTTCTATGATAGATGTTTGATTGTAGATGATCCTTAAGAGCTGTGGAGTTGATTTTTCCCAACTTCAACATGGTATCAAAACTCTAGACCTGTAATCCCCTCTCCTCTTTTTGAGATATTTTGTGCCTTGAGATATCATTCGGTGCATCCTAGAGAAAAATAGTGTCTTTCATTGGATTTAGAGCTATTGAGGAAGTCATTTTTTCCTTTTATTTGGCTTGATTTGGACTCCAGAGGTTAGATTTGCAAGGGTTTGAAGTAGTTTCTTTTTTTCTAGATCCAAAGGGTAGCTACAATTTTGGAGTATTTTTAGCTAAAAAGAACCTCACTATTGCACTCAAGAGGCTAATTCGACAAATTTTGACATAAAATTTTCCCTATTTTGGTGTCGAAAGATTTTGAGGCAAAAAAATTTCCCCCAAGATTCGTACAACCCCTCTATGTTTTTTTGAGCATGAATTCAAAAAAAATTACAACGATGCTTGGCCACAACTGCATACTAGCCATTTGGTGGTAGCCTGAAGACCACACTACCAACAGTAGCAACCATAGGAGTTGTTGCAACTACCCACTAGATGCTAGTCCCTGTGATCAGTTGACCACCAACGATAGTGGCAACGAGCTAGCTACTAGCCATTGCAGTCACTTGATAACCAGTGGTAGCAACAGTCGGCTAGCCACTAGTACCTACCAAGCCACTAGGGAAACCACCCATGGCTAGGCTAAAATTTTAAAAAATATAAAATAAAAAAAAATCTACACCCTAGGGTCGCATGGGCAACTAGTGCCTAGCCCCTAGGGGCTAAAACAATTTTGTTTTTTTGTAAAATAAGCAGAATCGAGAAAACGACAATAACTTTTCCCTTAGGTATCAAAATTGGGTGAATGAGATATTGACAGAAAGTTGGTTTTGAGCACTATCCAATGAAACTTTTTTTTTCTCAAATTTTTTCACTGGTCCATTCTACAATTTTTCAAATTTACATGTGTTGTTTTCACTCCTAAGCTCATAACTATTGATCATTTTCTCCATTTTTTGTGATTCTAGCGACATTTGGATGGTCACTTAGAGCTCTTCACAACTATCCATTCATTTTTCCATATTTATCTCCAGGTACATTTTATTCAAATTTTTTTTGTGTTTTCACACTCTAGTGAATCACTTGGACACTTTAGCTCTTGAAAGCATTTTGTTTGTGTGGGATGACTTGTTTTAGGCTATAATATATACATTTCTAACTTTTTGTACTTTTTGGGACATTTTGAGCTTCCATTGTAAGCACTTCTTATTATGTAAACATACTGAAATAAGGTGTCTCATTATTGTACATGTATTATTGGGATCTTACACATCATTTTGTTCCTTATCATATTCACACTATGATATAAAGTGTCATGGTGGATTTTATATTTGCCTTTGTTTTCCATCACACCTTTTTCAATTGAGTGTCCCTTCCACAACAATAGTAAATCACATTGATTCTTGCCTCATGTGTGTGTGCCTTTGTTTGCACACCCTTTATATTTTTTGGTAATTTCATGTTTACATGTTCAAATGTTCTTGGTTCTTTTTCATCCACTACATTCTGGCAATCAATTTCAGTGTACCTATCTTGGCTCTCCCTTATTAGCATTATGGGGGGTTTCTACTATTTGTGCTAATGTTTCCTTGGTTTCATGTTGGAGTGCGCTATGTATCCATTATTTTTTCCTATGTACTAGGTGGATACAGCATACATCAGTAGATGGTTACCCATGCATTTAGGTGAGATGAAGTATTTACCATATGGACACTCTTACATTCCCATTTTCTAGAGGTGACCTTCCCTTTTTCACTTGATCAGTTCTTCAAAATATTAGTACTTGTGCCATTTGTATCTTTGAGCTCCAGATGTTTTTCCTTTTTTTCCATCTAATTTGAGTAGTATCATTGGGGGCACTCATGCAAATTTTGGTCTTCTTGATCCTAATCATCATCTATTTCAAAGGAGGTTCTTCTTTTAGCATTATAACAATCATTCTTCGACAATATTTGTACCTTCATGCTTCAGTGGTGTTCCTCATGCTCATCCTTCATTCCTACTTTTTGGGACTTTATTATGGAGGCTTTGCAGTCTTTCACTCTAGTTTGGAGGCTTCTTCAATCCTTCATTTAGTTTTCTCTCTTTTGGAGAGGAGTTTTCTCCCACTGGGTTTTTCTCCTTTTCTCTTTTTTTGATAGATCTTTTTTTTGTATATGGGTACTGTTGGTGTTTTTTCCAGCAAAACCTTGAAAACCTCTAAAGGGTAGCCAACCCTTATGCTCAAGAATTTTCAAAGTTAGTAATCAATGAACGAGTAAGGATTTTGAGGCCCTTAGTCCTACACTTTAGGCTCTGTGAGACCTAGGAGGGTATTCCTAATTGTGTTCATGTGATATTCATGTGATTGAGAACACTTCTATACATAGATCAATTCCTATTAAATGCAAATAGATGTAATTCATTAAAGATTTGGTGGACCTTTCAACAAATTATTATCTACTGCTAGGAATTAGGTGATGCTTCAGATTCATACATCATAATTGAAAGTTTTTAATGATTTTCATTCTCACTCTGAATCCCTAGCCAGGTGCATTACTAGCTCATTTATCATTAAGATATCCTAATGAAGGGACCAGTGCTTCATCTGTTGGCAAAATTGAGTTAAATTTGTAACAACTAGTAATATATTAGCCATTTTACTCATAAATTGGTGGACTATCATCATAATACTTTGTAGTATGACAACTCACAACATCTAAAATGCAACTTCTTACCAAATCCTATACTCTTTCCTTACAAACCTGTGACATTATTTTAGCATTTAATTAATTCCTTGAATTGAATCAGAAATAAGTTCACACACTCAATCATAACAGTTGAAGATAAACGAAACAATCATTAACTATTTCATTTATAATTTGCAAGAAGATTACATAGGAGAGTATACATTATAGAATTAAAATTTTCTTCCATATTTATGGCTTCTATAAAACTATTTTAAGATCCTTACATGCATGACTCAAAAATTAGACTCTAAATAGTTCTATTCATTAGTAATCTTTACAATATACTTTTTCCCTAAGCTTCACTATTCACCTAGACCATTTCAAGACTCAAAATTTGAACCCATGTAATCAACCTTGAAATCCCTTTTATAGAACAAGATTCACTATTCACCTAGACCATTTCGAGACTCAAAATTTGAACCCATGTAATCAACCTTGAAATACATTTTATAGAACAAGGGAGCAACAAGCATCGAGAAAAATTACATTTACATTTCATTTCATTTCAAAATAAATTTTCCATTGAATTTGAGATACTTCTCAGATAGTTACATTTAATCATTTTGGAACCAAGGAAGAAAAAAGACAAAAAATCCACATAATCAGTTGAAGGAGACTGGCTAGCCTTCCAAATGGAAACATTGTCACAACATCAAAACTTGCACGTCCATACCAAAATTGAAAAATCCATCATCAACACCAACATCATAAACCAAGCACCATGTCAGAAGGAAAATGAGGTACTACCCTACTTTGTCAGCAGCAAAGTAAGTATGCACGTCTAGTGTCCTTATTGAAATTGGAGTAGCTACCACCTCCTCCTCATCAGAGTCATCGTAGGGTACCAAGGAAATAAAATAATGACCATATTCAGGGTTAGTTTCTCCACCATCACCCAAGGAGCTATTAGAAATCACGATGGGAGCATTGTGCCTCCACAAACGAGCCTTAGGACCCTTACTCTTCTTCATTTTCTCTTCAGGCTCAACCAGATTCTTCCCTCTAAACTTGAACATTTCTTTTGAAATGGTCCTATTCCTCAAACTATAGGAACTCTAGACAATTGTCTTCTTACTCTTCCCACAAACACTTCTCTTTCGTTTTGGTGTCATAGGAATTCCCAATATGCTAGGTTTAACCTCAAGAACATCATCATGAGGTTCCTGCATGCTAATCCTTCTAGACCTTCTAGTTGGCTTCCCTAGCTTACTTGGTTCACCCATTTTACACAAAACAAGACTCAGACTAGCAAACCACCTCAGAAAGGACACCATCTTATACCCTCAAAATACTTTTGCAAGAGAGGAAACTCGAACTAGCCTGATGCAAAATAATACAGAACACAACCGCGAGCTAGAAAACCATTACTACCCCAAGAACTAAAACAAGATAAGTAAGCCATGCATAATTCAAAGTGAAGCACATATGCACACTTTCATACCCAGGGAAACCATACTACTACTTTTGTGATTATTCGCTCAACACTCAAATTCTAATCCTCCTGTACTAAAACTATTTTAGCTCTTTGATAATTGCAAATAGTGAGATAAACTGTAGGAAATCCTCATTAAGTAGATCAATTTGAGCATGTCACAATTAATGACCACCCTGTCTTGTGTGAGAAAATAGATAATCATTTGCTCCATGCTTAATCTCAGTCGTCGATCATTTTGGATTTAGAACTTAATCAATGAAGCTCATTAAGGATCGCCACTTTCCTTTTCATTCGTACTTGCAAACAACGATGATATACTAAAAATCCACCACGTAGTTGTCCATATCTTAGCCATATCATTTGTATTTTGCTAGTGTAAGGAAAGCTAGATGTGGAAAAGGCTTCCAAATACCAATCTTATGGGATAAAGTAATGCATATGACACTTTTAATTTTTAATTATAGTTACAGTTCATTTAAGAAACACATACACAGGAACAAATAGACAATTTCACACACAGAATTGAACACTAGATTTACATGGGAAAACCTTATAGGAGGAAAACCCACACAACAAGTAAAATCACTTTGTTATTATAGTAAAATGGATTATATACAATTTTAGAACTTCACTTTCAGTGTTAATTCAAAATACAATTGCTCTTCACATTGTTACAATCTTCTTCGAGATACAATGTAGAACAACATGAAAAACTATCATCCAGTAGTCTTCGAACCTCTCCTTTTCATTACAAAGTGATTCAATACGCTTATTGGTTGGTTCGGTTCCTGAGACTAGAAACATTTTGGATTCAGTTCACCAACCGTCAATGTTCAAACTGTATTGGGTCATCGGGGAGACACCTTCCTCAGTCTCTTCAATGATACCTAGTTCCAGTGATGTTCGCTCATTCACCTTGTTAATCATTAACTAGTTAGTAGTTGTCTCTAACCAATTATTACTTTCCAACTAAGTAGTAATCAGGTTCACCATGACATGTGTATGAAGCCTGCACACCCCATGGGAGTCACTCAGGACCCGCCACAAGAGGTGTGGGGCTAGCAGACAGTGTTAGATTAAGTCTTAATCAATTGTTGATCAAGCTGACAAATGTCAACTACTCAAAAAAATTTGCTTACTCCACAAAATTCTATCACTCTTCATCACAAAGGAGTGTAGAATAAATGAGCATCGTTGGATTAGATCTTATCATGACCATTGATCAACATCATATTATATTACACAACCATGGTCCCCACTGCCACCATCATATCATTCTATCGTTGGGACTCAAAATAGAGTCACACCGACGACATAGTGTCCCACCGATGAAATAACTTTATTAGGCTATCATTGGGACTACCATTAAGATCCCACTGACAGAGCCAAGTCATGTCGATAGAACAAGTCACCAAGTCAGGAGAAACCCAAACTTCAGAACCTCCAATTAGAGGTTAGGAATTTTCCAAAACCCGTGACATGGCAACAACAAACTTGGTGAAAAACATGAAGACTCATTGGACTATCGTTGGGATAGTGACCAAGGTCCCTGTTAGCTCTCAAAAATGTAGGTAAAATACCTCAAGAGGTTGCCAAACTCTTGGTATGTTTTAGGGTAATAGACAAGGTCAAATGGTTTAGACCTTCTTCTCTTCAGGTGCTCCTAGACCTAGGCGGTTATACCTATATGAATGAGGAAGACTTGACTTATTTTTTTTCCTTAAAGTAATTTACCCACAATGGAAAATGGGAGTGGATAAATGTGTTTTATTTTGGTATAGATTGTATAAGCAATATCAAGGCTATAACTAATATGTTCAATTAATAGATGTAATAAATGAATAAAACTAAATGGTGGAGTGATGGAGACTAGTGCCTTTTTTAGTGTACGGAATCAGATGAAAGATCTAAAATGAGTAACTTCTTTCTGGAAAATATTCTAATTGTCTGGCATATAAATTTGAGTTTACAGCTTGTATAAACATGCTAGAAAATGATTACAAATTTCTTCTTAATGATCCAAATGAGGTTCCCTAATTTCTATGATTGACTAAAACAATTTAATCTTTCCTTGAAAGAACTAGTTAATCAAACCATACAGATACAACAAGTGTGCACTAATAAATTGAATATACGCTTGTTATATCAATTTAAATAACTTAGAAAACATTAACCTTGGAGACAACTTCAACAATACTATCAATTAACACAACAAACAACTAATACCAGAAATACACCACCACATCAAATGGTTTTCATTGATATCTCCATAGTTTCAAACATGCATCATAGTCTCATGATTATCAACATTGCAATCTACTGTATTCTTTTCCTATTCACTATACCTCTTTTGCTACCAAAAATGGATATTTATACATCAACTGTACTTGAAAGGACGCGTCCTCTCAGAAATGTCTTATGTTAAAAAAACAATAGATTAAAAAGGTAATTATGCTCTGTTAATCCATAAATGAATCTTCGAAAAGTGGTCCAAGTAGTCCTCGCGCTCATGCGTATCTGCATCTCCCAATGCATTATAGATCGTGATCTCCATTTTCACCATCTTTTCATTATGTTTGCATGCTTCATCCAGTTTTGTATCCTTCGCGATAGCTGTCTTTAGAATTTCTCGCAATATGGACTCACTTTCATCGTTCCACCTAGTCATTTCTTTTAATCTTCCTCTATCATCAAAGAATGTAGTCAATCCCTTTTTAGTGGTATCAATTAATCCCAGTGCATCCCCTCACAATTCTTCAAGGAAGTCTCTATGTTTGTTCATGAGATGATTTGTAGCCTCAATTGCCACACTATCAGGAGCATCCCTTTGCTTTATTTCTTGAAGCTTCTCTAGAATCCTAACATCCATTGTTTCATTTTCTTGTAATGCAACAAAGTTATGTGAATGTATTCCCCAGAGCTTATTCAACCAAATTGTTAGACTGGCTTGTCTTTTCTTAATTACTGATACGAGTGTATCATATTTCCCTTGAGAATATGCACTTGATCCTTCCAATGATCTTTTTCTTGTGAACTTTCACCATGAGTGAGCAGCTTGGTTGATCTCATTAATTCTCCTAACAAATCTTTCAGGTGGTCATTTTCTCTCAACATTCTCTCATTATTCATTTTGTGCATTTCTTTTCCCTTGATCAACATCTATATTTGAGCTTTGTTCAATTTTGCTATGTTGATCCCAATCTTTGTTGTTGCCATAGGATCAGCCTCCCCAACCTTTAGATTCGTATCATGCCTAAATGCCTTCTCAGTGTCAATGACAACTAATTTCCTGCGAGGTGGATACAAGGCCCAAATCATTAATGACCCTTCATCTAGATTGTATTTTGACCCTACATATACTTCTGTCACCTTTTCCGAGCTGAGCTTGTGTGTAGCATTATTGTCTTTCAAAAAATTGTCAAAGACTAATGCAAAATTTAGATCCAATCCTAGAAAAATAATAACACCAGCGCTTTCTAACATTTTCCTTCCCTTTTACATGGGTCATACCTGCCATCTCTCTATCCACACTCATCTTTAGATCATTCAATAACTATTCTTCATTACTTGATGTAACATTATCAACCATTTCTCTTATCTCTTTTCCTTTTTGTTTATATAAGAATGCCTTAAATTCTAGAGAATTTATAAATTATTTATCTGCTAGAAATGACTTATACTCAACATGCCTTGCATCTGTATCTATACTCTCTTCAACACTTAATTCCCTGGCAGGGTAGGTATAATCCTGAGTTCTCAATCTTGACATCTTATTGGGTTGACCCTATGGCACATTATCCTCAGATGCCTCTTCCCTAGAAGATAACAACTCCATGTTTTGTAACCCTCGATTATATTCTTCAACCACCATTTCTGCTTCTTTAGCTTCCAAGTTCTTGATCATATCATCAAATTGATAGGGTACATGTTGATACCCTCCAAAGTTTATCTCTTGTTTAGAAAAATTGGCATACCCTTCTGGATCAAAATTATTTCTTGGTGGTCCTCTTTTCATGTTGTATTGCAGTAGCTTATCAAGAATCAAGTTGTACCCTTCCTTTGCCAATACAGTAAAATCACCGAAGCATAGTGTGATGGGCATAAAATCCTGCTTTCCAAAAGAACTCAAATTCATGAAGCTGGAAAAGTCCATTTCCCTAACAATTTCCAAGTATGCAATCATGTCTGGAACTATTTTAGGAAAAATGAATGGGGCATCCTCAAATCCATAAACCCTAATCATGGTGGCATCCTCCAAGCAATACCAATCCCCCCAATTATGACTAATTGGCCCATTGAAGTCCTTAGGCCTGAGAAACCTCTTTATCTCATTAGATAAAGAATAAGCACATGGATGACTATAGAATTTGTATAATGGCTTTACAAAATACTCCTCAAAGTGTATGAAACAAGAATTAGCAAACCTGTTGTCCCAAATAACAGTCCATAATTGAACAAGAAATGACATACCTTCCTTATCAAATTGTGAAATTCTCATCTCCTTAGGCCACAACCCTAACTCCTGTCCAAAATACAACACATGTGCATCAATAGTGAATAATGTCTAAGATGTAAGATAGAAGCTCCACCTTTTACTTCCATCAACCTAGAATCAAGCCCCTTAAAAATGTTTGAGGCATAATCAAAAGGTCTAGAGTTGTTATACTGAATATCTGCTGAAATTATCATAGGCACAATTGACATATACTCAAGGAATTCCATCCCCAATACGTGGCCTACTGAGAAATAAGTATACTTCATATAGGGTTCAAAAATATCAACATGGAAGGGGGGTCCATCACTATCCTCTAGTGGAACTAGTTTGCTGCCTTGTCTAATTCTATGCAGTGGCAACCTCCAACCTTTATAAATTGTGTCCATCCTCCCAAAATCCCTTTCTAATTCTTCACATATGATCTTCTCATTACAAACCCCTTCCAATTTGAAAACCTCACCTATTGCATCTTTTGATATATGTATCAATGGTTTCTCAGATGGGTCACAGATGGCTTTGAGTATTGAATTATAATGAGTGGCCAACAATCTCACCAATTCAACATTAACAAATACATTAGGGCAGACCAACTTTCCCAGATTGAGTTTCCACAAATTACATACTGGTTCAAAGTGATTCCTCTGATAGTAATGGAAACAAAATAGGTCATAGCCTCTTATCAGGGTCCAAACATCTCCTATGAGTTTACATTTTTCATCTAATTTATCCATGTCTGCCCTAAGTTGTGCAGATCATTTGGATTTGGGTCCAGAGCTAGGCAATTGGTTGATAAGATCTTGACTTAGTTTTTGCTTAGTACCCTCTAGCTCAATTTTGGTTTTCTATTTTTTCCCTCTAGACTGACTACTTTCCCCATGTTTTCTCCCCTTTAATTTTCCTGAACTAGTGGCTTCCATTCTTCAAAACTGTAGAAATTAAGGTATGAAGAACTTACTATATTTTGCTCAAAAATTTTGAGCTAAAAGAATTCCCTAGTTCTTCATTCATCCTTTTTCTTCCTCCACTATCAGTTCCACAATAATGCTTTCAATTGAATCTTCCTCAATTCATGAAACTACTTATGCTCTGTGGCGCCATTAATGTTTTAGCTGAAACACAAGTGTAGCAGGTCTTTTTTCGAAACTCTCATTGTCACATCATGTAATGTTGTCACCGAGACATTTTCAAATCTTGGGTGATCCTTTTATTAGGGATTTCATAAACGTTCATTAAACATCTGCTAAGACATCTTGCAGTTTCCCTGACACTTTGAGTCTCCCCGATAGTTATTTTGATTCACTTGTATCTTCGCTATCGATAGATCATATATTGCTAAGATGTCATGTAGTTTCACTGTCATTATGAGTCTCCCCGAGAGTTATCCCTTCAATTTTAAGTATATCACTATAACTCCCATCGATGAAAACTATCATTGTGACTTAGCATGTCAGGAAAATAGTCTTCTCCTTACTCCAAAGATATGTATCTTGCCGAAATATTTCCTTTTTTATTTATCTATCCTGCCGGTATGTTTTCTTCATCAATTATGATCGCTAAGACATAATGGTTTTCTTGCCAATGGAACTACACTCTGTATGAAATTCTTATCTCTCTTCGCTGAATTTCGTCTCATTGATGCATTTCTTCATCGGCGAGACCATGAATCGTGTCTTTCTGATGATCATTCCCTCCAAACATATCACCAAGTCCCTTACTAATACAATTTTGTCGGTATGTCATGAGGGTCAGCGGTACATCTTGAACTCATCTCGGTAGCATTATCCTAACAGAATCCTCTTCTACTTCATTGACAAGACTGGATGAATGTCTCGGGCTGACTCTTAGGAATCTCACTTTGATGGCGCTGGTCTGGCTAACATATTTACTTGTGCTTCGAGTGGTAAAACATATATAAGCTCGATATGACTTCTCATTGTCACCTCGATGATTATTATCTCACCGATAAAATTTATTTGTCATTGAGACTGTGAATTGTATCTTCCCGACGTGTATCCTCAAATGAGACTTTATTGGTATGACATTCCTGACCTCTCGTCGATACACTAAAAAATATGTGTTAGTATAAAATGACTTATGGTTCGAGGAGACCTATATCATCTCATGCTAATATGACTTTATATATTCAAATGCTTGGAGTCAGGTAAATTTTATGGGACCAAATGATAAATACTGACTAGAACATGGGCGAATATATTATGCAAAGAAAATTACATCAATTTTGTATTCATGATATGGGCTTATTTGGTAAAATTTTATGAGTATAGACAACTATAAAATTTTCAAATTTTACAATTCTAACAGTCCCACCGATAGAGCTCTATCAGGCCGTTGAAGAAAAGAAATACAAACTTGAGAAGGGATATTTAGCCAATAATTTTGAGGCACCATTTCCAACATGCTCCCAATTGACGAAGAACTTACTAACTTCTCCAAAACCAAGATTAATGAATGTCATAGGCCCCAAGGCCTATTGAATTGGCACACCACCTAAACTTGTCTATACTTACTGGTTTCATTAATGCATCTACAATGCTTTCTAGATCATTCACTTTTTCAAGGCTGACCTTTCCATCCTCCACAATATCCCGTACAAAATGATATTGTACATCTATATGTTTCATCCTAGCATGGAAAATTAGATTTTTCACAAAACAAATAGAACTCTAACAATCACAAAAAATAGTAATTTTCCCTGCATTGAACCCTATATTAGAACACAAATATCTAAGCCAAACAACTTCTTTATAGGCATGTGTTGCTGCCATATATTTTTCCTCAGTAGTAGATAAAGTGACTACAGCCTGCCACTTGCTCATTCAACTGACTACACCACCATTTAACATGAAAATGTATCCACTAGTGGATCTTCTACTATCAATGTCCCCTACCCAATCAAAATCCACATAACCTCGAATGCTAATGGATCTCTGTGACCCAACCAAGTTACCATGATAGCACAAAGAGTATTGAGAGGTACCTTTTAAATATCTAAAAACTCTTTTCATAGCATCCCAGTGTGGTCTACCTAGATTTTCCATAAAATGGATAAGTACTCCCATTGCTTGGAAAATGTTTGGCCTTGCACAGACCATAGAAATACATTAAACTGCCAAGTACACTTGCATAAGGCACTCTACTTATGTCCTCCATCTCAATAGGTGACTTTGGACAATCTTTAATAGATAGCTTTGTTCCTTGTAACACTGGAATAACTAGTTGCTTGCAATTAGTCATACAAAATATCTCCAGGACAGTATTAATATACTTACTCTGGCTGATCCAAAGCTTTCTACTTCTTCTATCTCTTTTTATTTCCATCCCTAGAATATACCTAGCTGCACCAAGATCTTTCATTTTGAACTTTACAAACAACTTAGATTTTAGATCAAAAATCACAGTCTTCCTATTTCCTATGAACATGTCATCAACATATAGGGAAATAATAAGCACTCGATCATTTTTAGTTTTGTAATACACACAATGATCAAATTTTGATCTTACAAATCCCAATTACAACACAAACATGTCAAACTTCTGGTATCACATTCTAGGTGATTGTTTTAAACCATACAAAGATTTCTTTAACTTGCAAACCATATTTTCTTTACCTTTTTCCAAAAAGTGCTCAGGATGGGACATATAAATTTATTCTTCAAGATATCCATGAAGAAACGTTGTCTTCACATCCATCTATTCAATCTCTAAGTCATACGCTATTGCAAGTGACAAAAGAAATCTGATAGATTTCAGCTTAGCTATAGGAGAAAATATTTCACCATAATCAATTCCCTCTACTTGGGAATAACCTTTTACAACCAACCTAGCTTTATACTTTTCAAAACTATCATCCAGACCAATTTTCTTCTTAAATACCCATTTACAGCCAATAGGCTTTCTACCTTCAGGCAAGGGCACCAAATCCTAGGTTGCATTCTTTTTTAGTGATGTCATTTCCTCATTCATGGCTTCCAACCAAGAATTTGAATCAGACATTTATATAGCCTCTTTCATAGTCCTAGACTCATTAGCACTTGTAATCAAAGCATGGGCACAATTTATATCCAACATAGAAAAACCATACCTTTCAGGTTGTTACCTTTCACATGTAGACCTCCTCAAATACTAAGGTTGAGGTTGTCGTTCTTCTTCTTCAGAACTCTCAAAGCTACTAGAACTCTCCTTAGTTTCAAGTACACTTCATAGTTCCTCTTTATCTAGAGTTTGAGGAATTTCAACTACTTCTTCTTTCTTTTCTTCTTTCATCTCTGATTGTAGATCCACTGAAGAAGGTTTCAACTCTTGAAAGATTACACTTTTATTGTACACAACTTTCTCAGTAATAGGATTCCAAAACTTGTATCCTTTCACACCAATTCCATAGCTAATGAAGACACATTTAATAGCCTTATTCTCCAACTTAGATATTTTCTCATTCATAACATAAACATATACTTCACAACCAAAGACATGAAGATTTCTCATAGAGGTCTTCCTACTAGACCACACTTCCAAAGGTGTTCCATCAACAAGATCCAAACTAGGTGAACAGTTGATTAAGTAACATGTTATAGCCATAGCCTCAGTCCAGAACTTCTACTCTAGACTAGCACTACTCAACATACTTCTTGTTTTTTCCATTAGTGTCCTGTTTAACCTTTCAGTAACTCCATTTTGTTGTGGACTGTAAGGTGTAGTTTTATGCCTTTTAATCCCATGGTCTTTGAAATACCTTTCAAAATATGTAGAATAGAATTCACTGCCATTATCCATCCTTAAGAATTTAATTTTTCTACCATTCTGATTTTCTACCAAGTTTTTAAAGTCTTTAAGCTGACTGAACACTTTTGACTTACTTTTAATAAAGTACACAAATTCCCTTCTCTAATAATCATCAATAAAAGAAATATAATATCTAGAACTCGATAATGAAGGAACATTCATTGGACCAAAAACATCAGAGTGAGCATAATCCAGTATGCCAGAAGATTTGTGAGGACTAGAATAAAATGAAGCACAATGTTGTTTTCCATAGATACAATGTTTGCAAAAATCAAACTCAAGGTTACAATGAACAAGCCCTTCTACCAAGTTTTTATTTTTCAAAGACCTCAAGTCATTTTCTCCAATGTGACCAAGTCTATAATGCTACAACATGGTCTTCTCTACTAGGAGTTTCACCTCTAAAGAGTTTGGACCCAGAGGAACATTTTTTTTTCCTTCCCTTTGTGAGTAGCTTTATCTGACTTTACAAAGACACTATTGCATTGGACTGCTTGTGCATCCAGCTTGTATAGAGTACCAATACAAGCACCCTTTGCCAGCACCATCGAACATCTAGTCATTTTGCAGCCACCACCACTCAAGAAAGGAACCTACACACCAACATCATTCAACTTACTAACAAAAAGCAGATTATGAGCCAAACCTAGTATGTGCATTACACTATCAATTCCTTTAATTCTTCCATTAGAAAATTGGATTTTGACTCTTCCACGACCAATAATTTCAAGAGATGAATCACTTGCTAGATACACCTTTCCACTTGCATATGGTTCATACTTTGTGAACCAATCTTTGTGAGATGTCATGTGAAAAGATGCACCTGAGTCAATCAGCCAGACATCATTTGATGCCTAAGTCACCAAGGCTACAATGAAGGCATCTACATCACTCTGAGAGTAATCATTGTTAGAAGAGTTGTTCTTCTTCTTCTTTTTCTTTTTCTCCTCTTTGCAATCCTTTTGGATATGACCAGTCTACCCATAATTCCAGCATTTTTCCTTGGCCTTCTT
>VDFB02047230.1:410880977-410971248 GCA_007258455.2 Sequoia sempervirens | reverse complement strand
TAATTGAGTGGCAGAATCACCCAACCTGGGTGCAGGGTCACCTATTCAGTGAAAGATGGGTGATTTTGACAGGAACAAACTATGAAAAGACTTAGACAAAAGGAAGGGTCGCCCCTGTGGATAGCAGGGTCACCCCTATCAGAGGCAGAACCACCCCTGTTGAGGGAAAGGTTTCCCTTGCTAGCAGACCTGGACTTAACTTGGATAAAAATGATTATGGAAAAAGATAGAAAACACAACAAACAACAAGCAGAAGGCAAAGGCTAACTTGACTAAAAAGATATGCATTGGTTTTGCACAAAGAAGACAGTTCAAGCAGCACAGTCCTAAGATTAGTATGAAGGGTATGGTCAACACAGTCCTCTAACTAGGTTAAACAGGGTGATCTAGGGAGTCCTCGATATACACACGGTACATGAGGCACAACCGTGAACACCAGCTCATCACAGGCGTGAATCAGAAGCCCCAGCAAGGTATTGGAAACTTGGACCAACTCTTCACGTCTTATCTAGGTATCACCCTAGCTTGGACGCTTCGCCAGACATGACGTGACTGGATTGGGGTATAGCTTTGGCTCTCCCCCCTTTATATACCCCACTGATACACAAGGTTGGGATCGTCCCTTGGGGTAATGAAATCCCCAAGTAGGTCCTACTAAAAGAAGATGCTAAACATTTTTAGCTAGTCCCCAAGCTCACAAAAAGTGCAAGGGGAAAGCTTGAACAATCTAGTGCCTCCTAGGTAACACAAAGGACTAAGTGGACTATGATTTCTCTTCACCCAGGATCGCCAAATGGCACAAGGGGATTGGATATGTCAATAGCCCACTTTCAAGCATAGCACACAAGTATTTTGACTCCTCCTAATTAGATCTATGTGACTAACTAGTATGAAAACAACAAACAATCAAGCTAACTAAAGTTCTTGGCGCGCTCATCCTGCAACAAATATGTTAGAAGTTTTTTTACCTCTAACCTTGGAAAAATGTGAAACAACTGCACAAATGTTAGTAAAAATAGGCACATCCACTGACAAAACAGGTTAGGGGGTTAGTACTAAGAAAAACAACAAGAAACGAACTCTGGAAATGAACTTTAAGTTATTGTTTTTACCTCAGAGTCGCCTCTGTCTAGGGAAGAATCACCCTTGTTGAGGGAAAGGTCACCTGTATTAGTGTCAGAATCACCCCTATTGAGGGCAAGGTCATATGTTTTGAGGATAGGGTCACCCTTGTTGAGGGCAAGGTTGCCCTTGTTGAGGGAAAGGTCACCCCTGTCAGTTGTGGAGTCGCCTCTGTGTAACTTGAACTTGCAAAAATTCAAACAACATAGCACAATAAAAGAGCAGACCCATTTGTGAGTCCCACCGGGTGTGCCAGAAATGTGCGCAACATGATATCCTACACTAAAAGCTGCAAAAACAATAGAAATGTAAATGGGAAACAAAACAACACCACCTCAAGATTAGCCTAAGTTGACTTGAACAAAATAAAAATTAAAGCAAGAGATATACCTTGTCCAAGTGATGCTTTTGGTTGGCCCTTTGATTGTTGATGAGTTGTATGCTCCTTGATGGAAAATATGATGAAATGATATGCAAAGTAATCTAGATTGTATAGAGAATGCAATAATGGATGTGGGTTTTTTTTATAGATGAATTCAAAATGAAAGCTTGATGAATGCAACAATGGAGGTTGAATGCAAAAATGCAAGTTCTTGAGCTTGAGAAAGTTGGAGCTTGAATTGTGAATGTATGTTATGAATGAATGAGAGAAAATCTTCCATTTTAAGGGAGGAATCTCTAGAGAATTCAATGGTCAGGATTTTTCCAACATGGGCAAGATGAAGGGTTGTGGTGAGTTGAGGATTCACAAGCCCTCATATCTTGCCATGTGGAAAGTGAGGTGTCAAAAGGGCAGGTGATGTGGATAGAGGACATGTGAGGTGGAGGTACTTGCAAGTACCTTGGAATTAGGGGAAAATTTTCTCAAAAAAGAAGTTCTTGTCCCCATGTGGGGATGATGGTGAAAAGTGAGGAATTTTAGAATTCCTTACTTATCATCATGGGGAAGAGAGAAGTTGTTGGGGGAATAAATATGAATTTTAAATTCACATGATTGGGAGTACCTTGGGGATAAGACAAGGTATTCATAAAGGAGGTCCTTGTCCCATGTGACTGATTTGACCTATGAGGGAATTTAGAATTTCCCAACAACCTTTATGGGGAAGAGGGGAGCATTGAGTGAATAAATGTGAATTTTTAATTCATATGGGGAAGAGATCAAGGCTTAAAAAAGAAAGCATGCATGAAAGGTTGACTTGGAAGACATACCAAAAATGGTAAGAGGATTAGATTAAGGTTGTGCAAACAGGTGATTAAGAACATTAATGAAGGATTAGAGACAAGTGGCCAAATATGGAGGATGTGACATTAATCCTGATTAAGGGTGTGCACATCCTAATCATGGATTAATTAAACTAATCCTGCATTAAGAAGACGGCAGATGAAGGAGAGAGAAAAGGAACAATTTAAAATTGATTTAAATTCAAAAGAAGAATGACTAAATTAAATAAATTGATATATCATTTAATTTAGAGAGGAAAGGATTGAAAGGTGTAGCATTTAATTAAATACTTTAGAAACCTTAGGCAAGGGAAGTATTAATTAAATAACCATTTAATTAATATCATGAAGTAGACTAATAAATAGATGGATTTGACCTTATGAGTGGTCAAATTTGGATGTTCACAGAATAACCTCCTCATGGTCATAATAATTATGACATCTTGCTTCATTCTATAACCTGCTTGAAAGAGCCAAACCTCCACCTCCTTTGATGTGTGCATAAATAAGAAAATCCCACAATTAGGATTTACCAGGGATGCCTTCCATGATTTTCTGAAGTGTTCATTATCCATGGCATCAAGTTGCCACATTATCCCCATAAATGCTTTCCTGTTAGACATATATGTAGGCAACTTGTGAGGTGGCACTGGGGACCCGTATATCCTAATTGTAGTATAATTGGAATGGAGATACAAATCCCTCCAATTAAATTTTTGTGCATTGCCTTCCTCATACTCTAGAGGCCTCAATATTTCTTTCATACCCTTTTAAATTTTGTAAATAGGCTTTAAACCTAGCTACTTCAACACCAAAAAATGAAAATATTACAAAAAGAAGTGTAATCAGATTCAAGAAAGTGCACATCCCAGACATGGGGTCCACATTTGTTTAGGAAACTCATTTTCCATGTTATCCCTTTCTCTCAATTTCATGAAATTTCTAAACACCTTTCTACCATTCCATAATAGAATGTGCATTAACAAAGAGTAATGTCTGTAAGATAGTGGGGGTCTTGTGTCCTTCAACTTCACCAAGTCTTCATGCAAATTATTAGCAATATAAGATGCATAGTCAAAAACCCTATTTTGATACCTTTTTTGAATATCAATTGCTAAAACCATTAAATAAACATCCATTTTTATGTGAAAATTCTTGTGCAGGACCTGACACAATGCATATTTTATATTTTTGAAATAGTCCACAAAATCATCACAATGAAATGGCTCCAACTCTAGAGGACTAAAGGGTACACCATTCTTCTTCAGGTCATGTCTTTTGTGCCTTTCTAGAACATTCTTTCTATATGAAAATCTATTTTGATCATATTCATTATACAGTGCATGGAACTTAATGGATTTAGTTGCAGATGGGTTCAAATTGAAAACATTAGCTATTTGACTTCTTGAAATCTCCAACATGGGAACAAAATTTGGGAATGTTTTTATTTTTTTGTCTGTAGGATCATAACACCCAGCCAATTCAAGCATTAGATCCACCTCAACAAACACATTAGGGCACACCAATTTAACAATGTCACAAGTCTATAAATGATAGGTGGGGTGACTTGCAAACCTCCTCTTGAAAGAATATATGAACAAATCCTAACCACTTTGCGACATCACCACATCAAAAACCCCAACAACTAAATCTTGAAAGTGAGCTATCAATGCGCCCTCACCTGTCTTTCTCTTTCCAATTGGCTTAACCTCTATAGCTGGGTCTTTAGGGGCTTCTTCCATGAAACGAGGGTAATCCTTCTTAACAGTACTCCTCTTTACAGGTTTTTCAGGTATTTCAGGTTTAGGTCTTTTGACCCTTTTATGTGTAGGTTTCTTCTCTAGTTTGGCAGAGGATACACTGGTTTCACTCATTTTTATAGTGCAATAAAACTAGGGTTCCAAGAAAACTATGAATTATAATTTTATTCTTCGAATTCACAGGGTTCAAACTCAATTTTAAACAAACTTCACTCCTCTACCCCCAAACCCTATGTAAAAAAAATTCAATCTCCTTGCTAATTGAGAACAACACCCTAAATTGTAAACCCTATCTACTTACTTAATTCCTTAACCACCCAGTGCTACAAAACTAGTCACAAAGGTCAAGAATTCAACTTACTCGAGAAAACCAATAGGTTGTTCTTCAAAAATTTCTTTGCTAGGAGCTTTGCCTTCTTCTTTTCTTCACATAACAATTTTTTTAGCTCTCGATGGTTGCAATTGTGGAAGAAAAATGATCAATAACCCTCTTTATGACTCAAAGTTAGAGCATCTTCTCCATTAATGTCTGATAGATAGCTCGCGCAAGCGAACTGACAAGTAGCCATTCAAGTTTAAATTCTAGTCATAGATGTTCTTTGATTTAAAACATGATCCATGGTTGTTATTAACCATCACCTTTTTCTCCTACAAGTGTGCTTTAGAATGGTGATAATACCTTGGCAAGCTACCACGTAGCCACCCACATGTTCATTAGCCCTTTAGAACTCCATCACTCATCGCAGTAATGCTTTGAAGTTAAGTCCATACTTCGGCGATGAGTTGCAACACCTTTGATGGAAGGAATATTCCTCATTATATTCTCCATCACTTGTCGTTGAGGTGTTACAAAGTTACATTTTCACTTTAGTGAAGAGAAACTCCCAGTGATACAAAGATATAGCCTTAGTACATCACTTATCATTGTAATTGATTTGGAGAGGAGAGTGCTTTTAGTGACGGGAAAAAAAAGTGATGGCACTAGATGCTAACAAGTGGCAAGATCATAGCCCTCCATTCTCAATATTTCTATCACTCATCATTGTATTTGAAATAGGTGATGAAACCTTTCTACGATGGTGCAATATAAGGGAGAAACTATGTTCATCGCACTTTGCTCAAGTGGAACCAAGGAACCAAAAGACTTCAGCGATAGGCAATATGAAAGATCTATAGCCATATTGCTCATCGTGGTAGCTAATCATGAAGACCAAACACGTTTAACAATGCACGATATAAAATAAAATCAAAGGCTCATCACTCATCGTGGTAATGAACCCTATGGGTTGTAGGACTTCTGTGATGAGTGATACAAACAATTTTAAGTGGTAGGATTTAAGCATGTGCACAATGTTGTTTTAAAAGAGGGACCGCTTAGGGGGAAATGTAGGATAAGGCCTTAGGAGACATAAAATCATTTTTTACAAAGGATGTAAAGGCCAAATGATTCAAATCTTTCAAATTTATGAAAATTATACCCCCGAACCAAAGTAATGAGGGAAATATTGTGTGATGAGTAAAAAAGAAATTCTAACCATAAGGGGCCAATCACTTCATGAACATAAAAGACTTAAGGTTTTTTAATTTGAACAAAGATAGAAAACAAGTCAACATAAGATTAGATCAAAAGACAAGGGTTTCAACTAGGAGAAAATATGCTAAGTAAAACCCTAAAGACTACTTTCAAATTCAAACCAAAAGCCACTAAAGTAAGGCATATTAGATCAGTGGAACATAAAAATTTGAAGGTTCCGCCAATGGATCTGATTGGGGATGCATGCCTCTTGCAGGCATGATGATATTTTTGAATCTCAGGTTGAAGCAGAACAATCATAGAGGACCAAAACTAGGAACTACCCAAACAAAGTAGTAAGACCAGACCCAACTAAAGCAAATAGACTTATGTACAGAGATATACAAAACCTACAATGTAGATGGAATAAAGAATATTTCAAGAGAAATATGGCTTGAAGAACTATCCATGTACTAGCAATTCAAGAAGTTCACCTGTTAGATGTTGTAGGAAATATGAATCTTCACCATGAGTGTTGCTAATTAAATAGGGGCCCAACCAAAATGCATCAAACTTTCCATGCTTTCCCTTATCCTCAGATCTTGCATTCCACATCAACACCCTGTCTCCTACCTAAAATTTTCTTGGAGATTCCTTCTTGTCATATAGGTTCTTGACCTGCAACTACAACTTGACATTCTTCTTTTGAGTATCTCTTCTTGTTCTATCCACTTGTATTAATGCATCAATCCTATGTTGCATGTCATCACATGTGTCTTCATCATATTCTTGGATAAAATTATACATTTTCATAAGGTTGTTTTGAGGTAACCTGATAGCAATACCATAAACCAAATCAAAAGGGGCATAACTTGTAGCCTTCTTGATAGTCACTCTATCTTCCCATAGAGCCAACTTTAACTTGGAATCCCAAGCTCTTTTTCTTTGCTCAATGATCCTCTTGATGATTTTCATTAAGCTTTTATTATTTGACTCTGCCTGGCCATTTCCTTGTGGGTAATAGGGTGAGGAATAAGATATCTAAATTCCATGCTTTGAGAAAAAGTTAGAAAAATATTTAGACTCAAAGCACATAGCATTTTCTAAAATAATCTTTTCAAGTACTCTGAACCTGGTTAGAACATTATCCATCAAGAAGTCAATAAATACTTTACTCATTTCTCTTTTTGTGGGAATGGCTTCCACCCATTTTGTAAATTAGTCTATGCCCATAAGAATCCATGAATGGCCTCCATTGGATTTATTAGATATCTCTCTAATGAAATCAATGCTCATTTGTTGAAATGGTGCCTGAACTGCAACTGCTCTAAGTGGTAGGTTACTTGAGAACTTTAGCTTCCCAGAAAACCTTTGGCATGCATCACATGTTCTTACCAATTTGCAAGCATCTTTAAAAACTGTAGGCCACCAGAAACCAACCCTTAAGACTTTGTGAGAAGTGGTTTTATCCATATAATGTCCACCACATACTCCACTATGTATCTCATTTAGCAATTCAAAAGCCTTGGCTTTATCAACACATTTTAACATAACACCCTCCAGGTTTATCCACCATATTTCACCCTTTATAATTACATACTTGATGGCATGTAACTTGAGATTCCTCTTCTCATTATTAGTTAATCCATCAGGGCATTGCATTTTTTGCAAATAGTAAATGACATTCTTATACCAATCACAACCTTCCATATCACAAATGTATGATCTGCCAAAGTAATCCTCAAGATTTATTTGATTGGAATCTAAGTTTGCCTCAACCATTAGCTTAGACAATCCCTAACCTCTCACCAATTTGGTGATTTGGATGTGAATATTAAATTCTACTTTGTTTATCCATCTACATCTTCTACCCATGACTTCTTGTTGGGTAAAGATGTCTTTACAGCTACACTTGGAACATAAGCGATGACTGTCACTCCTACAAGATAAGTTATTTATAGCCTTAACCAATGCATATGCTTGTTTCTCCATTAAATCATACTTCAATTTTGCAGCTTGGAGAGACTTGTTGAAGAAAGCAATAGACTGTTCAAAGCCTTCTTGATTCTTTTGTAGCAGGATTGCAACAATAGTATGAAATGAGGCAAATAAAAATTTGTAGTGGCTTGGAAAAATTAGGAGTCCTCAAGATTGGGGCCTCCTTAATTGCTTGTTTAATTGCTTGAAAATCCTTATTGGGCTCTTTAGTCCACTCCACCTTTTAACCCTTCTTCAACATATTGGATATAGGGTGAGTAATCTCTGCAAAATTTGTTACAAATCTTCTCAAGAAGTTAATCTAACCAAAGAAAGACTAAATACACTTCACATTCTTTGGTTGGGGAATCTTTTCAATGGTGACTACCCTCTTAGGGTCAATTCTCACTCCTTTGGACACAATATGTCCCAACAATTTTCCTTCAGTAACCCCAAAGGAACATTTCTTTGGGTGGAGTGATATCCCATACTCTAGGGACCTGATGAAAATCTTCTCCAAGTGCATGCAGTGGTCTTCCTCTTTCTTGGAGTAACCAGTTAGATCATCCTGGTAGATTGCTAAAAATAAGTCAATGAAATAAGAAAAGGCTGCATCCATAGCCCTTTGAAAAGTAGCACCTACATTGGTCAAACCAAATGACATTCAGACATATACATAGGTGCTTCATGGAGTTGTAAATGTAGTCTTGTACTACTCAGACTCCTTCACTTTAACCTAGTTATAACTAGAAAAACCATCCATCATAGATAATAATTCACAGCCAGTCACCTTTTCCAACATGGTTTCCATATTAGGTAGTGGATAGTTATCTTTTAATGATGATATGTTCAAATTCCTAAAATCCACACACAATCTTATAACCATTCTTCTTCCTAATTGACACTAAATTAGACACCCAAGAGGAGTTCCTAATAGGTGTTATAATGCTAGTATCCCTTAGTTTGACTAGTTCTTCTTGCATTTTAGGAGCTTATAAGGTTCGATTCATGGGTCTCTACTTCTGCTTGAAAGGCTTTGCATCTTCCCTTAGAGGAATCTCATGTTGAAACAATTCCTCCTTATATGCTTTTAGATCATCATATGACCAAGCAAAGACATGTCTATATTTTCTCAACAAAGCAATCAACATTGCCTTGATTTTGGCCTTCATTTTCTTTCCCACATAAACCTTTTTAGGGGAATTTTTAGTCACTGAGTTTACCTCTTCCAAATCCTCTCAATGGGTAGAAGTTGTTTTGGCGTTGTTTTTTTCTTGATTGTCAAAAACTCTCTCCAATGCCACAAGGCCTTTGGGAATCTTGTTTATCTTTAGTTGAATGAATTCATTTCCAAAGACTATGTCCTTTCCATATATATTTTCAAAAAATGCTCCAAAGTCAATCTCTTGGCTCTCATATTCATCAACACACTTCAAAAACCTCAAGATTTCTTCATCATCATTGAAGACTTTCCCGTTGTGCACATTATCAGGGATTGATGGCCTTGTTTGTACCTCAAACTTGAAGATACCTAAAAAATTTATGCCATCAGATCTTAGTGCAATGTCATAAGGTCTTAGTGTAATGTTTGCTAGCAAATTTTCCACTCTATTTTGACCTCTTTCCATCTAGTCAATTCTGAATGCATCAAATTGCTTAATTGAACCCCATACGACATTCCTGTATTGCTTTAACCTCTTATTTTTACATGCATATCAAGATCTCACTTGGGATACTATTAACTCAGAATCACCTATCACCATTAGTTTCTTTATCCCATATTTCTCTACTAGCCTCAATCCCAATAGCAATGCCTCATTCTCTGCCACATTGTTTGTGCAAACACAATACAAAGTGAAAGAAAACTTAAATGTGTTGCCACTAGGCAAGAAAACCAATAGACCTGCACTTGATCCCTCTTTGGAACTTGCACCATCAAAATACATCTTCCAAAGGCCATCTTTATCAGATAATCTTGTAACCTCATTTTCTATGGGTGTAGGCCACCTGTCACTTTCTCTTGGCAACTCTTCCACCTTAAAATCACTAAGGTCAGTATCACAAAATGAATTGTATCATCTTCAAGAGCATGCTCAATCATATGTGGTACTTTTGGTTCTCTAACCACTCTGACATCTTTTCCATCAATGGGGATGGTAGCAAAAGACATATCAAATTGCATACTACCTTCCATGGAAGCATTCCATTTTCTAGACAGCAACATTCCATAATTTGGTGGAATTTCAACTACTACCACACTCATCTTAAACTCCTTTTTTGGGAATGCAACCAATTTATAAGGGAGTTCATGTATCACACCATTCACAGGGACTTCCTTGGAATCCATGACATAACATTTACCTTAGGTACTATCAACTTTCAATCCCATTGCTTCCATAATCTTAGTTGGAATAATATTATTAGATGATCCTGAGTCAATCATATAATTCTTTAACAATTTTCCATCTACTACCAGAGTTAGAAAAATGGATCTATATTTCCAGGACAAGCCGTCACTGAATTTCCTAGATAAAACTTAGAGATTTCAGTGATTACTCCCTCAATCTCCTTTTCTTTCTTCTCTCTTCCACTCACTTTGAATGGAGTAGACACCACTAGTTCATTGTAGGTTGTAGTAGTTCCATTAATAAGGGCTATTGCTTTTTGTTTATGCTCATCAATTTGCATCATCTCAAGCAAAGGAACAATAAATTTTACTTGTGAAAGCAATTGGAACATATCAACAAGAGTGTATTTGGGTAGATCAATTAGAATCATACCTTTCTCAGGGTTGCTCTCCTTTTTTTTCTCACTTTTGGTTTCAACTTTGGGCTTGGCTTATTTCTTCTCATGTTCAACACTTTACTTTTGTGTCTTCACCTTCACAATAGGAGAAATGAATTCTCCACCCATCTTTGTTTTATCAGCCTTTTTTGCCCAAATTTTTCCCCTTTGGTCTCCTTGGTTTTAGCTTTGTATCCCTTCACATTAGTTTTAGGTCCTTTACCTTTCACATTTTGCTCCTTGATGAATAATATAGCAGCCTTGCCTTGATCTCCACCCACCATTCTATTCCTCAAATGGTAAGAACATCTTGCTTAATTTGTTAGAGAAACTATCAACCTTGAAATTTCTTCTTGTGAAGGTGTCCTTAAAGACACATCATCTTCATCTACTTACAGTGTGCACACATTGTGATCATCATCATTCTCATCATTAGAAATAACCTGTTGGGAGTAAGCATGCGCTCTTTCCCTTTGGCTATCCACACCAATTTCATGCGCTCCACATCTGATTGGAATTCATTATCAACAAGATCAAACCTGCTCATGACCATATTAACTTCAACATCATCTTCATGAGATTCATCATATTTTTCAAGTGAACTTTTCTCAACTTCCACTAGCTATGCAACAACACATTGATGAGAAGAGTGAGGTAGCTGACATACCACACACCATGGAGTTTCATTAGTGAAATTTGGAGATTTTTTTTGCAAAAGGATCAGGTGTACCCTGATCTTGTTTTCCTTTTTGATTGTTGGGAGCTTCCCATTTTTCCAATTTTTCTTGTAGGGATAATCTTGAATCCATGTGGGATTTTCATTCTTTTGGAAACGAGGTTTGTCATTCCCAAGTCCCTTTTCATTCTTAGCAACATTATATTTGATATCTTTCAGAGTATCCATGACTTGATCCCATTTCTGATCATAAGGGAGATTTGAAATAGAAGCCTTTTCATGTCTATCCTTCTGATTGTTTAAATTTTTCAAAAGATTTACATCATCCCTTCTTCCCACTTTACCTAAAGCTCTTCTATTGCTTTCAATGTGCAAAGAAATTCTGAATGCATCTCTTAGAGTTTGAGGGTTTTTATCTCTCAATATGTATGGTGGATCTTAGCATCAAATGCATTACAATATGTAACAAGGCACACTTGATCATTTAGCCTCAAGTTTAATGGAAATTTGTTCATTTCCTTTTGAAATGTGATATTGAGATCATACACCATTTCATTCTATCCTTTGGAGATGTTATTAAATTCATTGAGCATAAAACTAGGGTTACTTTTGTCTCCATATTGCTCCCTAAAGACCCTCTTGAACTCTTCCCATGAGCCAATACTACCACTAGGAAAACCTCTGTACCAATCTCTTGCATCCTCTATCAGTGACTGCATGAACAAATTTATGACTACATCCTCATGTTCCACATCAT
This sequence comes from Sequoia sempervirens, assembly GCA_007258455.2. Classification (NCBI taxonomy): domain Eukaryota; kingdom Viridiplantae; phylum Streptophyta; class Pinopsida; order Cupressales; family Cupressaceae; genus Sequoia; species Sequoia sempervirens. The sequence goes on along the minus strand of VDFB02047230.1, from coordinate 410,959,438 downwards.
AATCATGAAGAATATTTAAGAATTCCCTCAAGTGATCCTCACCAGATATTGCATTATTACCAGTAAATTTACTCAACACAACCTTGATATCATTGTCAATAGGATTTGGACATCTAGGGATCCCATTAAAGCATAATTTCCTATATCTTTCTAGTTGCATAGGGAACCTATGAAATTGGTTATCTCTATCCCCATTGTTTTGGTTAGCTTCTCCACCTCCTTTCTTGTGATCCACAATTATGTTAGTGAATTGATTGTGAGAAGTGTCATTACTGCTTGTGTTCACATTCTTAGCATTATGAATCGATTGATCAATATGACCAGAAGTTTGCATTAATCAAGAATGTAGGATTTATTGTGGACTGAGAAGGATCTTGTGAGCTAGATGCCACAACACCTTCTACTGAGGATGAATTTTTCAAGAAATCCAACTTTCTTTTCATCTCAAGATTGGTAGCCATGATTTCATTTTCTCTACTTCCCTTTTGAGAGCCCCAATTTCTTTCCTTAAAATATCCATCTTGGATTCTAATTTGGGGGGAATAGGGGGATTCTTAGATGTGGATTTCTCATTAATAACCATGTCCTTTATAGGATGTTTTCCTTTCATATTTGGTGGGTTGGAGACATTTTAATTTGGATGTGGAGCAACATCACTAGTAACTTTAGATTTGGTTTGGCTGGTGGTATCAAAAAAATTTATGGGATTTTCTTGCTTATTCTTGTAAAGGATCTTAGATAAAATAGAACCCAAGTTAATTAGTTTAGGTTCAGCTTCATTTATGAGTCTCATTTGGTCCAATTTCCTTATTAGTGTCTCTCTTTCAATCATAGCATTCCTAATATGCTCTTCTCTTTCCCTCTCTTTATTCCTTCTTATTTTAGCCTGAATTTGAATTTCTCTTCTGAGATCACTAACATCCCCAAAGACCTCTTTAGGATCTAGGAGGGTAATCTCATAACCTGAGTGTTCTTCTAGATCTATTAGATTTTGGGATTCATTATTAGTTCCAGTCAACAAATCAAGTGGCACAGGTGAATATCCACTGAATATAGCAGGGATAATGTCACCAACAACAACATAATTAGTAGAGGCAAAATTTTCGTGATGAATACTACTTATACTTGTACTTTTCCTAGGTATAGACCTATGGATACTTGTGACAGTCTTATTATCACAATCATCTTCTCCTTCATGGTTTAATCCTAGAAAATTTTCTTTGCTTTCATGCCTACTAGAACTCATTAAAGGAATTTGATTTTCAGGAACAGGATGGGGAGTAGACTTACTTGTATGTGCATCCTTAGCTTGTAATGATGGTGGAATCCATTGATTTGAAAGTTCATCCTTTTGTACCCATTGGCCCTTCTGCTTGGGAGTCTTATGAAGCTCACCTTCCAACTTTTCTCTTGGATGCTTCTTCATGTAACCTTTGGTCTTCTTCATCTTTCTTCCACAACTCTTCTTCTTCAATATCTTCCTAACTTCTTCAAATAATGCACACTAGTGCAAAGAATTCATAGTCACCACCCAAAATTTATTGGGAATTGGAAATAATAATGACAATTCTGTAGATCTTTAAGTAAATTGCATAGATTTGGAAGTACAGAGAACTCCTAAGGCCATCCTCAACACTCTAGGTGGAGGATTTGCACAGGCATACACAAACTTAGTAGAATATACATAAATGACCTTCAAATAATAAATGACAGGAGAATTTAACAAAATTTTGCAAGATTAGACAAATATTTGCAAAAATTTACACCACATTATGAAAATATAAGACTCTAATTGCAATGCTTTGGACAAAGTGTACTGGGACATGAATATTTTAACATAATTCTCCCCATTAGAGTCGCCAATTTTTTGGTTGTTTTTCAAGAACCAAGCTTATCTTCGAGGAAGCCTATGGACTTTGCCATTTCCAATTCTCAACAACTTGAAGGGATTGGCCAATGAATGAGTGAAAGCAAAAATGCTTTCCTCCTGCACTTTGGGGTCTGCAAGACCTGGGAGGGTGATCTCCTAATGTATTTAAAGACCTCTGCACCTAATGACCAAATACATTGCAAATAATAGATAAATTCTCATATAATAGCTCAAATAAATAGAATGTATCAAAGAAGTTGGCTACTCCTTAACAACACTCAACATTTAAAGCATGAGAATGAATGAAATTAACACAAAATAATAACAATTTTAATCCATTTGAAAAGTTGTTTACAAGATTGATTTACTATCGAATTGACCAAAAAAATGTATTGTGAACACTCACTTAGATCAGTGCCTCATCCTAGGAATGAAGTCAATCACAAAACTTATACAAATTGATAGAAATTTAACACATATCATGATTAAGCTTTGATAATACTGCATTACAGTATCACGTTCATTGTACTCTCAACCACAACTTCTTACTAATATCCTAGTACTCAATTTTACATGAATCTATAGCTTCACTCAAGCATTTTCATTAATTCTTTGAATTAAAAATCAAGAACAAAACCACACATCCACTGGAAATCAGTGAAGATAAATAAGATAATCCTTTATCATATTATTCATAATTCATGAAACAAGTACATAGGAGAGAAATAGCCTTGAATTTTCACCATTCTGTATTCAATTGCTAGTATTGTTATCAAAATTACATATGCTTATTAACAAACTCAAAACCTAAGAAAAACCTCTAAAAATGCTTGGTGTTCCCTTAAAAAATTCTCTATGATCAAATTACAAAAAATGAACCTGTACTTCTAGCATTGAATTCTTTCGTATAGAAATGAAGGAGCAAAATAGGCTTCGGGCCAGAAATTACACATGTCCCTTTTCTATTGGATCGATAAAAATGCATTCCCCTTTCAGTTACATTTGCATGCTCAGATGGAGGGAAATGTTACATGAGACAAAAACTATTTTCATTAGTCGATGAAGATTATGTCCCGCCTTCTAAAAGGCATCCTTAAGCTAATGTAGCAATATCCACATGCTCCAAAATTGTATCCACATACACCAAGCATAAAAGAGAGAAAAACATAAAGCATATAAAAGAAGAAGAGACAAAAGACTCTCCATGTCTACATCCTCTTCACCAAATTCAAATTGGGGATGAAACAATATTTTATCCATACTTTAGCAAAATCCTAATCTATATTGGTTGTAGGCTATGCATTGTATTTCTCCCATCTCTTACTCACCATATTTACATAATTAAGACCCAAAATTGTATTTCCCAATCCACATCACCACATTTATCATAAATTTTCATTATTGAGAGGATTCAACGTTTTGCAATTCTTCAACATAGTTTTAATTTGTAAATTTTTCAAGCCATCTGTTGTAACCCTCCTCAATTGGCCATTGCATATCCAACAAATTTTGTACTTTTGTGTTATGTTGGTTGTATCTTGCATCAATTATCACCTTGGCCTCTTTGAAAAATGTGTTCATCCTCATCTCTATTCCTGTCATATTATCTATGTTAGGATTCAACATAGAATAATAAAAAACACTAAGCATCATCTTAGAATGAGGGAGCAGATCTCCCAAATCTTCCTTCCATTTGGAAAAATCCTTCAATTCACCCTTATCATTCAATATCTTGGGAATACCATGCCCTTCCATTTCTCTAAACATTCTCAATTTATTTTGGAGTTGCATTCCCAACTTTCCATGAAAAGTTGTGATTTCATTCATAGAATCACAAAGAGTAATGTATGTAAGACTGTGGGGGTGTTGTTTCCTTCAACTTCACCAAGTCTTCATGCAAATGATTAGAAATATAAGAAACATAGTCAAAAAACCTATTTTGATACTTGTTTTGAATAGCAATTGCTAAAACCATTAAAGCAACATCCATTTTTATGTGAAAATTCTTATGCAGGACTTGACACAATGCATAGTCTATATTTTTGAAATAGTCCTCAAAATCATCACAATCAAATGGCTCCAAATCTAAAGGACTAAAAGGTACACCATTCTTCTTTAGGTCACATCTTTTGTGCCTTTCCAGAACATTCTTTCTATATGCAAATCTATTTTTCTCATATTCATTATACAGTGCACAAAACTTAATGGATTCAGTTGAAGATGGGCTCAAATTGAAAACCTCAACTATTTGACTCCTGGAAATCTCCAACATGGGAAAAAAATCTAGGAATCTTTTGATTGTTCTGTCTGTAGGATCATAGCACCTAGCTAGTTCAAGCATCAGGTCCACCTCCACAAACACATTGGGGCACACCAATTTATCAATATCACAAGTCTATAAATGATAGGTGGGGTGACTTGCAAACCTCCTCTTAAAAGCATATATGAATAGATCCCAGCCACTCTACGGAAACACCACATCACCAACCCCAACAACTAAATCTTGAAAGTGAGCTGTCAATGTACCCTCACCAGTCTTTCTCTTTCCAACTGACTTAACCTCTACAATAGGGTCTTTAGGGGCCTCTTCCATGAAATGAGGCTAATCCTTCTTAACAGTTCTCTTCTTTGTAGGTTTTTCAATTATTTCAGGTTTAGGCTTATCATCTTGAGGTTTAGGTCTTTTGACCCTTTTCTGGGTAGGTTTCCTCTCTAGTTTGGTGGTGGATTCACTACGTTCACTCATTTTTATAGTGCAATAAAACTAGGGTTCCAAGACAACTATGAATTACAATTTTATTCTTTGAATTCACAGGGTTCAGACTAAATTTTAAATAAACTTCACTCCTCTACCCCCAAAACCTAAGTAAAACAATTGCAATATCCTTTCTAATAGAGAACAACACCCTAAATTGTAAACCCTAGCTACTTAATTAATTCCTCAACCACGCAGTGCTACAAAACTACTCACAGAGGTTGAGAATTCAACTTACCAGAGAAAACTAACAGGTTGTTCTTTGAAATTTTCTTTGCTAGGAGATTTTCCTTCTTCTTTTCTTCACTTAACTAGTTTATTAGCTCTCGAAAATTGCAATTATGGAAGAAAAATGACCAAAAACCCTCTTTATGACTCAAATTTGGAGCGCCTTCTCCATTAATGTATGATAGATAGCTCACGCTCGAGCGAACTAACAAGTAGTTGTTCAATTTTAAATTCTGGCCATTGATCTTCTTTGATTTAAAACATGATCCATGGTTCTTATTAACCATCACCTCTTGCTCCTAAAAGTGTACTTTAGAATGACGATGATACCTTAGGGAGCTACCACGTAGCCACCCACATGTTCATTAGCCCTTTAGAACTCCATCACTCAGTGCAGTAATGGATTGAAGTTAAGTCCATACTTCGGCGATGAGCAGTAACACCTTTGATGGAAGGAATATTCCTCATTATATTCTCCATCACTTTTCATTGAAGTGTTACAAAGTTACATTTTCACTTCAGTGAGGAGAAACTCCCAGTGATACAAAGATATAGCCTTAGTCCATCGCTTATTGTCGTAGTTGATTTGGAGAGGAGAGTGCTTTCGGTGATGGACGAAGCAAGCGATGGCACTAGATGCTAACAAGTGGAAAGATCATATCCCTCAATTCTCAACCTTCCTATCACTCATCGTTGTATTTAAAATAGGCGATGAAACCTTTCTACGATGGTGCAATATAAGGGTGAAACTGTGTTCATCGCGCTTCGCTAAAGTGGAACCAAGAAACCAAAAGACTTTAGTGATAGGTGATATGAAAGATATATAGCCATATTGCTAATTGTGGTAGCTAATGATGAAGACCAAACACTTTCAATGACGCGAGATATAAAATAAAATCAGAGGCTCATCACTCATCACAGAATGAACCCTATGGGTTGTAGGACTTATGCGATGAGCGATAGAAACAATTTTAAGTGGTGGGATTAAAGCATGTGCACAAATATTGTTTTAAAAGAGGGACCGCCTAGGTGGAAATGTAGGATAAGGCCTTAAGAGACATAAGATAATTTTTTTCAAAGGATGTAAAGGCTAAATGATTTAAATCTTTCAACTTTATGAAAATTATACCCCTGGACCTAAGAAATGAGGGAAATATTATGCGACGGGTAAATGGGGGATTCTAACCACAAGGGTACAGTCACTTCATGAACATAAAAGAATTAAGTTATTTTAATATGAATGGAGATGGAAAACATGTCAACATAGGATTGGATGAATAGAAAAAGGTTTAGACTAGAAGAAAATATTCTAAGTAAAACCCTAAACCCTACTTTCAAATTTAGACCAAAAGCCAGTAAAGTAAGGCATATTAGATCAATGGAACATAAAAAATTGAAGGTTCCACTAGGATGATCATAGCTCGACAAATTTTAGATACTTGAAAAATAGGTATACTCTTAATTCTTTCTTTTGTGCTTTGAATGCCTCCATTTCTACTTCCTCACACATTTGTAGAGCTCATTTTAGAATGAAATAAACACATAGATACCTAGAGTTTTTCATCAAATATTTGTGATGCAACCATATATTTCCCATTATGGAGATCATAATCCCTAATAACATTGTTTAACAAATGACCCATAAAGAATCTATCTTGAACATAGTCTACCACCAGTTGAGTAACCAAGCCATAATGTTGAAGGAGATCCATTACATTAGAAAGGAACAAAGAATATACCTGAGAGGGGTATAGCATATGTGAATGCTCGTATAGAATTTGGTCACCCAAAATAACCCTAATTACCATCTCCACCTATGCACAGTCAATTTAAAAAAAATCTAGTGCATAGATATTTTTCATAATTTTTTGTTGTATATTTTTTTAGTTAATTTTTGAAGTCAAAGTAATTATAATTTGGAAATAGGTGTATGTTGTAACAAATACATTGTTATGTATATATTGTTTTTTTTTTAAACAAAGGCATCAATACCTAGCGCACATATATTTTTCAGAATTTGTTTCTCTATTTTTTATTCTCTTGTGTGTGAAACAAATACCTTGATGTTTGGTGAAAAAATTGCATTCACAAGAAATAAAATATAAATATAATAATAAAATTAAAATATTAAAAATTATACTTTTTGGAGAGATTATAATAAGGTCTATATACTTACAAAACATAATTTCTAAGTGACTTTATTTGAACCCTTAAAAGGTAAAGAAAAAGTGTTTTTTGTTAGTATTTGATAGGTGTGGAGGAGATTCCATTGTGGGTATGATTTAAGACTAGAGGAGTTCTATCTAAGGGGGTTTTATCTAAGGGGGTATTATCTATCACAACTTTAATTTAAAACCTTTAGAAAAAACCCCTTAAGACTCAAATCATTATTTTTTCTAAAAAATATGTGATTTCAGGCAAAAATTAGGATGTCCCAAGTTTGGGACCTATTATTGTAGGATTACATCGACACGACCTATCTTTGAAATTATCATTAATAGTTATATCCCCCACCAAAGGTATATTTATAACAAATCAATCTCAAACCAAGTCAATGCCTCACAACAAACTCTGAATCCTCCATTTGGAAAATTGACTAGGTCACACGACTCCAAAAAATCTTTTAAAGATTATAGTATGTTGTAGGTGTGATTGATTTGGTCACGAACCAATCCATTTTGAATTAGTCACACACACTTTGTCAAGCCATCTTCTAGTGTTTTGTTTTATGGTGTAGGAATTTCATTTTATTTCAAAATTCTATTTTAACCATCAAAACTAAATAGTTAGAAGTTTAGATAAATTATTAGTGGTGACTGGTTGACTACAAATGCTTGTAAGGGGGCTCTTTTTCTTTTTTGCAAAATTTTCAATGAGAGATCATTTTTTAAAGTGTAAATAGTCAATGGAAAGTTGGTTCCATCACTAACATTTTTACATTGAGATGTTTTCATTTTTTTGCTAAATATTTAATAGAAAATTTTAACCTTCAAAGTAAATATTGTAAGAAAATTTTGATGGGGCATAAATTTCACCCCGGTTATCAAAACTTAGCAATTTTTTTGATCTCTATCAAAATTTTGCAAGGAATATAGTTTTGCATGTAAGATTAAGATTTGGATAGCCCATTTTGTAAAAATCACCATGCACTATAAACAATCTATTTGGCATGCAATCTTCACAACTTGTAAAAATTCTCTTGCACATTATTCTGGGGGGCTACATTTAGCACTAATAATTTTTAGGGTGGTTCTCTGAATCAAGGGGGAAATATAGGTGTTTCTTCTTTTGAGTTTTTTGGTTCATGTGATCATGTCTCTCACACTAAATCCCTTCCATTTGAGTATTCTTTGTAGTCCTCCTAATAAATGGAAAATAAAATGTGGATATTGTGGAAAGAAAAGACATACAACTAAAAATGTTAGTTTTGTAGAATTTAGGAAATGGAGAAAATTCTTCTTAGTCATGATATTGCCTTACTTGATCCTCTAGTTCTCACACATGCAAAATAATCATCTAATGTCACTTTGACATCTTGTGAGACAACACCACCATTTGGGGGTGAAAAATGTAGTTCGATGACTTGCATTGATATCTCATCTCCCATATCACCTATTGTGACATCCGAATCTAGTTTTGACTCATCCATGAGTTCCGACAATTATTTGCATCAAAAAATTGTTATCATCATTCCAAATCCACCATATTGGGATGCATGTCTACCAAACATCACATCTTTGTTTGTAGAATCCCAGTTTATAAATTTTGATGACACCATTGAGTATATTCATCTTTTATTTGATTTTAGCTTCAGTGAAGTTGCATCACCATTTCCATATTTTGATATTGCTCTTGTCTCACCTACATCAGTTTCTGTTATGACATATTATATAGAAATTCATGAGTTGACGCATCCAACTCAGTTATCATCATCTACAGTAGTAAAAACTCCACATTGTTCCAAATATCACCATTCATCCATGGTCCCTATTCCAAAATATTTTATGGTACTTGATTCATCATATCAAAATCCATCACACATTAGCATTGGCTTAGAGATCTTTGAGAATCATATGAAGGCATCATTAGAATCATTTCAATATTTGGATGATGTGCATAATTTAAAGACATTAATATTACTTCCTACATATTCCTATTTGAAATGGGAAGTCATATTGCACACATTTGTGGTGTTGTTTCTTCCCAAGGGGATAAATATTGTTCACCATTCATGGATCATCTTAAACATCTAGTATCAAACATCTACCAAAACTACATACATCATTTTGAGAGAGGGCTAGATTGCTTCTCTTCTACTATCAGTTTTGGGAGGAAGTATTTCTTCATATGGAGTTCATGTTTTCACATTTTTTGGGGGGTCACATGACTTTTTCTCTTTTCTCTCCCATGGTGGGAACATCCATTGTACTTTATGATAGAGGTAGTCCTTAGGGGGTCATTATGAGTCCTTATTCTATCCTCTTCACTTGTATATTTCATTGCATTTGTATCATTTATCTTTTGGAGAGGGGTTTTATTTCCTATTGTATTTTTCTTCTTTACTCCACTTTATGAGAAACTTGTACATGATTATCTAATATGTCCTCATAGACATGACTCATCATTAGTGCATGTAATACTCCCTATATTTCACTTAAGTGTGGGTTTTAGTGTAAATAGAGTCATTATCATACCTTGTTATCTAATCACATTTATAGGATTGGCCTATTAACACCTAACTTAAGTTTATTTAGGTTTATTTTACTTTTGTCTCACTTCATATGGTTAAGACATGCATCCTCTTGAATTGAGACACCTATTGACACTTTCTCACATATTTTTCAAGTGAGCTCGTGTAGGTTTCCCATCTTTGGAGGGGTAGTCAAAGTTTCACTCCTACCTTCTCACCTTCTCATCATTGTCTATATATGCAAGGATTGATCATTGTATTTATAAACTCTTCATATTATATTAATAGACATACTATTGTGTTCGTCATTTCACTTATGGAAGGTTATAAAATTCAAGCTCTTTGATATCGACATTCTCCAATAGTCCAAAGGTCTCTATGTAGTCAATACTAACAACTAGTGAAAATAATTGGTAACCAAACATGCCTTATACTTGTTAACTGACCCATCTATAATAAAACTGGTCTAATATATCCACCTACATCAAAACATCTTCCTTCCCTTGGGAAGTGGAGTCAAGTCCCAAGTGTGATTTATAATTAAGGAATCCTATTCCTCATGCATATGATTACCCCACTTAGGTATTCTTGATGCCTCTTGAAATGTCTATGGATCAAAGGCTGAGGCAAAGAAGGAATGTAGGCCTCTGATATTCTAACTAGGTTAATTGCGCCAAAATGTACAGGGTGGGCATTGTAGCATCACAACTGCGATCTACTAACATTGTTTTAACACAAATCGTCACCGGTCTGCTTTGTTTAATAAAATTTCCTTATCGTTAGAATTTAAATGTTAGGTCTCTTAATTAAATAGAGGTATTTTGTCTAATTAAGTCGCACCACTTGTTAATTAGATCAGTGGTTTGATCTAATTGTCTATTGAATTAAATAATCAATTTGTTTGATTAAATATAAAAGTCTATCTGTTGTTAAGAATTAAATAAATTAAAGCCTTGTTGATTTAATCTAACACCATCCTTTTAATTAAATACGTCAAGATAACATTTGGTGTATAGCATCATGTTCTCTCTTTGTTTAGAATTAATCCAAAATCTAAATCAAAATTGTCAAATCGGCTATCTCTTAGAATTAATCAAATCCTTTGATTAATTTGTCCTAATCACTCAAATCCTCTGAATTTTGCAACTTGCACAATTAAATCATTTTATTTGATTTAATAATTCCTATTTTTTATTCAAGGCATCTAAGTGGGAATATTCTCAAATTTGAAATCTCCCAAAAGGACTTGTCCATCCAACAAAGCATTTAAAGCTCTTGCATTGTCTCTTACATGTCTCCCCTTGGCATTTTAACTCATTTTCATCCCCTAAACATGTCATCTCATCAAATTCAAATTTCGAACTTGCACATGGATCAAAACTTTCTCAACCTTCATCCTCTCACATGTTGACAAGTGGCATCATATCATTGGTTGAATCTTTGTCCCACATTGATCAAATTTGGACATCTCTTCAACTTATCAATCTATAAATAAAGAGCTTATATCCTTATTTCATCATCCACATCTCAAGCAAAGTTACCATGCTAAAATACTTAGCAATTCTCATTCATCTCATTGAATCATAGCTAGGTTTTTTGCAGATTTTAGCTTGGAGCATACATTCAAGGTCTTCATCAAGTGGATCAATCATCTTCAATCAACATTTGCATTCAAGGAGTTGGGAAAGGGAAAATCTCCACACAACTATTTGCACCAACTCCCTCAAGAGATCAAGAGTTTGCTTGCATTAGATAGAATTTAATTGTTTCATTTGTGTTCTTCATTTTCATTTCTTATCTTTTGCAAATTTCAAATGGATTTCTTGAGGAATCATTGGTTTCTAATCTTGTGTTTGATCTAATTGTTTGCATGTTTATTGTGTTTGTGCAAGGTATAGATTCAAATGGTTCACACTAAGTATGTTTGATATTTGTTGGATTCCCTACCCAAGCTCTTGCATTTTGAAGTGTTTTCTTAGATGAAAAAGAATGAGAAGTGGATGAGTCATGTGATGAAATTTCATCCTCCAAAACCTATCTAAAAATGGATGAAGATGATTCCCCATTACTATCCTTGTTGTTAGAACTTAAAGAAGAAGAATAATTTTCCTTAGGAATTTGGTGTTGATGGTCTAAATCATTAGAAGCATCAAATCTAAGTGAGTCCAAAGAAGAAGGAGAAATGTTAAGTCTAGATTTGACACAACTCTCTTGGAACTTAATACTCCTCTCAATGAACAACTCATCTATAATTGAGTGGAACAGATGATAAAATCTTAAACTATTTACATAATCTACAAATATTTAAGGTTTCGATTGAGGTTCCATTTCCTTGTGATTGTAATTTAGTATATGTGCCATGGTAGAACTTGAAGTGCTCAATTGATGGGTTCCTACCTATCGAATATTCAAAGGGAGTGATTCCATTCAAGGCTTTATGAGGAACTCAATTATATATAAAATTCATAGTTCATTTCTTCTTCCTAGTACTATGGTGTAATTCCCTTGGAGTGTATCATGCAATTATCCATCTCTTTTAAGGTTTTATTCTTACATTCTTCAACACCATTCTATTAGGGAGTATAAGGAACTATGCACTGCAAGTCTATCCCCTATGTTGGATAAAATTGATCAAATTTTTTGTTGACATACTTACATCCATTGTCAGTCTAAAGAAACTTGATGAATTTTCCTAAGTATTTTTATCAAGAGCCTTGAAATCTCAAAATTGATTGATTACTTTAATTTTTTTCTAAAGAAAGTAGACCCATGTGTATCTAGAGAACTCATGATCTATGAAAGTGAGAAAATATATTGCCTTAGTGAAATATGAATGGGGAAATGACCTTGATACGCCATTGTGAACAAGCTCCAAATCTTGTATAGCCCTCCATTATTTTCCTCTGTCAAAGTTCTCTTCAAGATGCTTTTGAAGAGTGCAAACCTCACAAAGACCATTAGATAATCTAACTCTAGGTAATCTTGTGACCATATCCTACTTAGTTGCTCAAGGTAGCAATAGTTAAGGTGGCCAAACCACTCATGCTATAATTTTCTCTTTATTTGAATGAGTAAGAAATATTATAGGTAAAACATCAAATACAAAGCACAAGATAATGTGTACAATATAGCTTGGTGATATACCCTTCTAAAAGTTACCAAATTGTTGTTATGCAACTCTCTAATATTAATCGAGTCTGGAGAAAAGAGAAATCACATGCCCTTCCTTATATGGTATTTGATACACTAATAGTAGATTAGAGAAGGTACACTTAGAACATTTGTGAATGTTTCACCTTCAACTTTAATTCTTTCCCTCTTCTTGCAACTACTAGAGTTCCATCACCCAAAGTGATAAAAAACATACTATAAGGCTATAAGGAAGAACATTCAACCTATGAAGAACCCATATGGTGCAAGTCACTTGAGTTGATGATCTAATCAAAAGGTGATGAAGAGGCAACTACAACTAGAGCCTTTCCCTTAGATTTTTCTTTACCTTTTTCATTTTCGTTAGTAGATTCTTGGGCTGATTAAGATTGTTTGATAGATTTAGGGAGCCATATGTTGTTGTTCTCGATAATAAGTGAGAGGTTTTCAATCTTCTTCTTCATACATTTGTATTCATCATGCCCATGTTTCTTGCAACAAGAGAATTTAATTTTTTTTCTTTGGTTTCCCTTGGTTTGAAGAATTTTATTTTTATTTTGGAGGACTCAAAATATTTATCTCTTTATCTCCTTTTCCTTTTAATTGTTTTGATTCTTTCATTTATTGTTTAAAGCCTATTGTTTCCCATTACCAATAATGGGGATTGAGATTTTGAATTTTTAAATGTGATCATGTTTATTAACTTATCATGCTCCTTAGTTAGGTCGACAATAAATTCATCTAGAGAAGGAATTTTTGGTGTGGCTCCAAGAGCTCTTTTATGGATTAGAAGATAGATGCAAAAAAAATAGGACCTAATTTGGAGAGTATAGAAAGAACTAGTTGATCCTCTTTTCTCTCTATTATATATTCTTTTAATTGCAATCTTAGTGATTGAATTTTGTGAAGAATTCATCTAATATGTGAAAGTAACTAACACTCAAAATTATGAGCTCATTCTCCAACTCATGATTTCTCATTTCATCTAGCTTCACAAAGAGCTTTCTAATTTAAGCCAAATTTCATTAGGTGTATTTAATGCTTCTATATGAAATATGAGTTTGGGAGAAACAATAAGAAATAAGAATTCAAAGGCTTGATCATATTTATTAAACCATTTTTCTTTAGCTTCCTTAGTAGTAGGTTCTTTCTCAATGCCCATTGTTATCCTATATACAAAACTTTGATCTTTAGCACAAGTTGTACCTTAAGTTTCCAATCATGATAATTAAAGGGTCTTAGATGCATGAAAACCTAATTTGAATCCATTCTTAAAGTAATTTGTTGTATAAATGAAATATGGAAGGAAATGTAGTTCACATGACACAACATAAAAAGTCCACTTGATTTGATATTGTGAGCCCCTCAAATTTTGACATATTATAGTTTTAGTATATAGATATTTACATTGGGACAAGTATAAAAATGACACTTTATGATTTTAGTGCATAAACATTCCCAATGGATCAAGCATAAAAAACCACTTTTGAAAACATGACACTCAAATCAAACATATTGCCTATCAAAAGCTACAAGGGTTTTATTTTTAGCTTTTTTACTTATTTATATTTGTACTACTAAAATATAAATTAGCATAAAGATAAACATTCTTAGAGGGACTAAAATTAAGCACCGAGTAGTAGACAACTTGAATTTAAGAACCCTATGTGACCATACGATATGACCAGGGGGCTAGGGTACAATGAAAAACTCAATAACGATTACTAAACTAGATAATACAATACTAGATTGGCTTTGATACCATGTAATATTGTGCCAAGATATTTTTGATCAAAATCATATATTAGTTTGAGCCACATGAGTCAAGTACATGCATGCTCCTTGTTGAAAGATGAATTAAAAAATATAAAATACAAAACAAATGAAAATTGCATAGAAATAGATCCAACAATATTGTATTAACCCACAAAATAAGATGTACATATAAGAGAGAGGGAATAAACCACCACCTAGAATAGTGGAGAAGAATAGGTAGTTGACTCTCAGTACCTGAGACTAGTGAGTTAACTTCCTCAATACTATAAGAGGTGGTGAGCTAGCTCCATGATACTCACTAGATAAATAGCAAGTTATCTCCCATTAACTAGGACAAATAACTAGGCTTCATACCATGTGGAATTATTCATGTGCATAAAAATGTGACGATATCTACACTAAGAATCTTCACGCCCAAGTATGTAATAAATTTATTATGATAAAATTATATATTTTTTGAATTTAAATAAATTTCAATTTGATAAACCATGGAAATTCATTTTGAAATCCTAAATTAAATTTTAAAATCCTATTTATTGAATTTTTGAAACCGTATTTGAATTTTGAAACCATATTTATTGAATTTAAAACCCTAAATTTACTTCTAAGATGACATTTATCTCTAGGAAGTGAAGGATATCCCATCCACTATTTGAAGGTTCATTAAGTTTATGTATACAAAATAATCCTTCAACATTTATGGTAATGGAGCACCGTTTCAACTTTATCTTGAGCTATTGATTGCGATTCTAATTTTTACTTTGTTTTATGTGTATTACCCTTATCCTTTATAATTTAATTAAAGAGCAGTCCATACACACATATCAACCAAAGAAACCTCTTTTAGCAATGATCATAATGATATTTTATCCACATCTCATTACCATTGAAAGATAAAAATAGTCCTAATTCATCATTAGGCGAATATTGATGCTCCCTAGATTTATTTCCATCCTCTTATACCATTCATCTTAATGATAGCTTTTCCACATCTATAACACCATGTTGTCTTGGGGTTTTCCCTTCAATTGTTAGAATTTCAAAATTTTCAAATTGATGTGTTAAGTCCTAATCAAGTGTTCAAGCATTCAATTTGTGTTTCTATTCAAATTGTGAACTCACTTATTTTGATTAATGCTAGTTTATGTTATATCATCCCTCAAAGTAATTCAAGTGGTCTTCGTTGATGTCAATTGGTTTTGCCTACTTTACCACATAAGCTTTGGCATCTTAAGTCTAAAATCAGGTGCAGTGGCGAAAATCAAGATAATAAATAATTTTTAAAATAGGTGAAAGATGGTACAAATTCCTTTAATGGGGATGATCTTATTCTTGGGAGTATTTTTGACAATGTGGCTAGTTTTCAAGACCTAAATCTTCATAGGTTGAGACATTTTAATGCTTCATTTTTTTGTGCACGGGATTATAAAAACAATTAAATATGAATTTTCAAAAAAGATAGGTAGACATATTGGCATTTTAAACAACCTAGAAAATTTTCATGCAAAAATATATAGCCAATCAAAAGCTATGAAATTTTCTCTGTTTGGTAGGATTGTGGATTTAAATGGTTTTCAGTTGCAACAACAAAAAATTATCTGGATTATTTTTTGTCAAAAATGATTGAAACACGATCAAGGATAGAGTAGGATTTTAAATTTCATGTCATAATTGGATTTTCCAAGTTGCCAAAAAATTAATTACTTATTTAAATTAAATAAGTAATTAAAAGCCTAAGTGGGAAAATTGGTTGGAGTTTAAAATGAAGTTGTTCAAAGTCAACTTAAAATTTTAAGTTAGAAAAGTAGGTAGTGAGTTGGAAAAATTTCACTAAAATTTGCAACTCACAACCCAAAATCTTAACTTAGAAAAGTAGGTTGCGAGTTTGCAAAATTGACTAAAATTTGCAACTCACAACCCAAATTTCTAAATTCATAAAAAATATTGTAGATTTGAATAACTAATTTTTATTGGTTATTCCTATTTTATGAGAAAGTATTAAAAAGAAAAAGAAAAGACAAAAGAGTTGGAAAACCTTACGTACACTATTTTTCCTCCGCCTATTTTTGGCTTTTTGTGGAGGGAAATAAATGAGACAATTAATATGCATGCAAAAGTGAAAGCAATTGAAGTTGTGGGTAGCTGGATTTCAGTTTTAATTCTTATTCTCCCATTTATGCGTTATCATTAAGAAGAAGATATGTATGAAGCATCTATGTAAAGGTCTAAGAAAGTCTTGTAACTCATGACTCCATCCCTTCAAGTATTCAAAAGTTGAGTTGGTTGTAATAAAGTCTGGAACTGAGGAGTTTCATGGAAAGACTTTAGAAATCTTCAAGTAAGTGCAACTAGTAGCCATAAATTCATGGCTCATGACCTGTCTTATAGATATACTTCTACTTAGCTATATGCATAGCATTCACCTCTTTCTCAAACCTGTGTGTGAGCATGAAAAAGCCATAGAAATGGTTTGATAAGCGTCTGCAGAGTTGTTATCATCGTAGGGGATTCTAAGAAATTTTCAGAAACTCCCACACAAATGTAATTGGTAGACATATGTGCAAAATGGGAAAGCATGAAGAATAGAGGATTTTATCAGATGTTATAATTACAATTGCCCTAATAGGCATCCATGAAGTTCGTACCTTGTAAAAGAATGAAGTCTACCTTTTTGCCTGTGACATAATCAGAACCTTAGTCTATAAGATGACTTCTTTCACATAAAATAGTTGCAGTTCCCCTTTATGCCTATGCGTGGGAATAAAGGCAAGGCGCGAAAATAGAGATACAATCTCATGAATAGAAGATTGTGGGATATACACAAAAATCAAGTGTGGCAGAGAATGATTGCAGAATGCAAAAAATGGCCATGTAGAAGAGGTTTTCAAAAACTTTCAAAAGTGTGTTTGGTAATTTAAGCCTGAGGTTTTTCATGTGAATGATTTTCCTTGTTTCTTACGGATGTGAAAGATTTTTAGTGGATGCACGTGCACATTTGAGAGTAGAGGCAGTATATCTGACGTAGTTTTGAAACATTATAGAAAGGTGGTGAATGAAGTGATTACTTAGTGTTCACATAAGAGGTAGTTATTTTCAAGAAAATTGCTCAAGTGGGGTCATCATCATCTGCAAATATGAAGTATAATTATCAGGGATATGGGTTCAAGTTTGTTTTGGAACATTATAGAAAGGTGGTGAATGAAGTGATAACTTAGTGTTCACATAAGAGGTAGTTATTTTCAAGAAAATTGCTCAAGTGGGGTCATCATCATCTGCAAATATGAAGTATAATTATCAGGGATATGGGTTCAAGTTTGTTTTGAAACATTATAGAAAGGTGGTGAATGAAGTGATTACTTAGTGTTCACAGAAGAGGTAGTTATTTTCAAGAAAATTGCTCAAGTGGGGTCATCATCATCTGCAAATATGAAGTATAATTATCAGGGATATGGGTTCAAGTTTGTTTTGGAAAGAACACTTTTAGAAATCACAGACACAAAGCTAGGGAATGTCAGTTTGTAAGAGTTTTGGAAAACTATGGAGGAGGGAAAGAGGTCATCGATGTCACAGAGAGTCTTTGAGAGTGAGTTAGCTCACACTGCCAACTTTCCCATATTAGCTTAGTGTCTAGATTTGGTTTTGGAGTGCATGGAGGGTTACACTCCAAAAACATGGGAGATCAATATAGTTGATGATACACATGTGGCCAAGTTAGACAATGTTCCAATCCAGATTATTTCCTGGCTATCCCTGAAAAATTAATTTGTCAATATTGACAAAGAGACTATAGAGGCACACTTTGGTGATAGGAAAGATGAATGTGTCAATAGCATTGCAAGAAATTGGCTACAAGTCTCAAAAGGAGGAAAGTATCAATTACCTCAGATTCTGTAAAGATCAATTGATATTGATGAAGTTTCAAATATGATTGTGTTACTTCACATATTGATGGGGAAAAAGGATCCAAAGGATTTTGAAAACTAGATGTTCTTATTCATAATCATCATATGTGTAAGAAACCAGTTCATTGATTGTGGGGTGATCATCAGTGATAACCTTCACAATCAACTGACTTGTTTTGAAGAGAACCAATACTTTTATATGACATCATATCTTGTCCATTCGATTTCTCATATGAAGACATGGTTAGGACTTGATAGAAAAGGAGTTTTTGATAACACTAAGATTTTTTACTATTATACACAACTTCAGTTGGATCAAAGGACCATAAACATTTTAGGAGAGTGAATGATGCATTCACTATGATAACATTTAAGACTCTTTAGGGAAATTTAGGACTCTAGATTTCATCAAAAGTAGTTATTCTCATCAAAAAAATTGGTAGCTATTTCATCCAATTCCCAAAGTTTACTTACATCCAGGTAGGGGGATTTGAAGGATTTCCTTAAAAATTGCTTAGATATGTGGATGATAAGCTTGTTGAACACACCAAATACTGAGAGGGGGGGCGAATCAGTATCTTCAAAAACTTAAAACCCTCCAAAACTTAAGACTTTCAACATAATTAAAACATCTTGACCAAACCAAAAACCCTTAAATAGATCAGTAACAATGAACTTAGATATAGTAATTTAATTCCTTAATAAGATCAAAAGTAATGAAAGATAAAGAATTGAACACACATGCATAATATGACACTATATTGACATGGAAAACCTAATGAGGAAAAAACTACAGTGAGAGTTAACTCACAATACATGAAGCTCATTGCTTACAAAAATAAGGCTCACTACCAAAAGACTTGTAGACTAAGGCGCACAACCTTAGGGAAAGATACAAAGGAATTATATACTAAAGCACACAACTTTATGGGAAAGATACAAGGGCCTGATGAGATTCACTATCTTAGAGTAGGATACATGAAAGTTTAGAATTTACAAAATATGTCAACAATACACTCTGATCACCGAGGCATTAAGGAACATATGATCTATCTTCCACACACTTTCATACTTCTTTTATGAGATATTTAATTACTTTCTAGAAACTAACTCTTTCATCATTTGTAACTAATTTTATCTTACATTTATATCCTCCACAACTTCACATAACATCAATTAGGTTAGCTAGAAAGAGGATACACAACAATCTCAACAAGTCAACTACAAAACATCAATGTGGTTCTATCTAGGGGATAGAGAGGACCAAATAATTGACACACTGGCACACATCAACCCAAGTTGGCAACAAGGAAACATATAGATGAGACATGAAACACATAACCAGTTGGCCCAAAAACATACTTCCAAATTAACTCAATGCAGTTCTAACCAAGATAGGTTAGGACCCAAATACATCTTAACAAACTCACATGCTAGCACTAACCCTCAGCTAATAAAGCACAAGGGTATGTGCAGATCATGATGGGCCGTGCATGACATGATGGGTATGTGGTTGACGACTTTTTTAAACCCAAACTGATGAAATGAAAAGGTTTTTAAAGGAGATCTCAGCCTTTCCACCAACATAAATTATGATTTACTTTGAATCAATAAATAATTATTATTCATTTTCTATTTTAATTATGACTAAAGTCTTGATTGATAGGTTGATTGAAACCATCTATAACTTTCAAATCCAAGATCATATTTTGAATCAAACATGTGTCACATCTCTATGCTTTGTAAACTATAGGATTTAAAAAATAAATTGAATTTCATGAAGTTTTGACCAAGTTAAGGTGGTCGTGACACGAAGCTTTTTATATTTTAAAGTTGTAATAAAAAATTCATAATTAATTATTTACTTGGAAAAATTACAAAAAATTATTCATCACATCGACATGAGTCCTCTACTATATCTAAAATATTATAAAAATATTATCATTTTATTGTGGTTAGGGTGGTCAAATAGACACCTACTTTATTTTTTCCGAAATTTGCTACCATCGCATTAAAATTTCAAATTTTCACCAAACGTGATTTTTTATTTTTTAAATAAACCTAGTAGTTTAGAAATTGCACTCAATTTTCTATAGATTCTATTCTTACATATTTTTGAAATAATATAGATATCTTATTCATTTTTATGTCAAGTTGTCTAACTCTAATTTTTCTAAATTTTGCCATTTATGGCCTATTTTTCCATGATGATCCCGCATTAATACCCACAAGCAAGAGAACATGTACTATCAATCAAATATCCATAAATAACCTAGTAGAGAAACTCAATCACAATGCAACACCAAAATAAAAAAACCACTAAAGTACAAATCACAAAGAGATGTTTCTTGAACATCTAACAACACTTCTAGACACTTCTTTCATACTGTCATGCCACTAACAACCACCATTATAAACCAAACAAGAATATAACACTTTACCTGAGAAGCATAAAATACACAACCTTGAGATAGAATTTTAACAAATAAAATTTTGGACCACTTTAACACATGAAATTTGAACTAGGACACTACATAGACATCGATAGCACATTCACCAAGTTGTAGGAGTAGAGACAATAATACGGAGAAATGCAAAGCATTTCCCAGATTAGTTCAGACAACCAACAACATTGCCAACCTTGCATAGTTAACATAAACCTCCTTGACAACTTTAGTGACCTAAAAATATAGGAGTAGAACATACACATAATAAAAATTGAATACCAAATCATAAGATCATATCTCCAATAGCGGAGGAATCTAGAGCATTTTCCTAAATAGTCTTCACAACAACATTCTGAAACAGAAACTTCTTAGCCACTTGTAGAGGCTAGAACAACCTAGCAACATCACATACTTCTTCAAAAACAATAGGAGAGAGAAAATAACAAGCTATAGGCCATTAACAACATCTCTCCACCATCAAAAACACTTCTAATCCTCATCTTAATATATAATCATGAAAAAAACTCTGCTAACAACAACCATACATAATACTTCTTTACATGACATCAAACAAGGCATGAGATCCAACCATGTGAATTTTGACAACACATCAAAATACACCAATGACAACCCAAACTAAATATTTTCAATAATGCCAACCAACAATGCAACAATCTTCCCAAGTGTTGAAAACCAATGCCAAACATACAATAGTCTCTAGTGTTGACATAAATGAGAACCAAAAAAAATTCACCAAATGTTTATGTCAATGAAAATCACTTCCAACAATCTCCCCCTTGGGGATTGACAGTAACACACACTTGCTCACTCTCCCTCTTTGACATCAAGGACAAAGGGACACCTGCACAAAATAACACATTTTCTAACTTCAAGGAGAAAGGGCCAAAGATAATCTCAATTGGCGAATCTTTTCTAATCACTAGAAGTCTGTGGAAAATCCTGGCGAATTGCAATTTTTTTTAATCCAATAAAATATTTTAATTGGTGATTAAAACCTGTTTTCAAACCAATTAAATATTTCCATTGGCGAATAAACCTATTTTCAAAATAGAAAAAATATTTTTGTTGGTGATTAAAGCTAAATTCTTCAAACCAAAAAAAATATTTTCATTGGTGAATTAAGCCTATTTTCAAATGAATTAAAAAAAAATTGGCGAATTAAACATAATCTCAAACTAATAAAAAAATTCAGTGGTGAAATTCAGTTGGCAAAAATATCAAATTTCAGGACAAATTTTCCGCACATTCAAATTCCTTCATAAAGTGTCTGAAATGGGGACAAGTGTCAACATATTTATTATGTTTGAAGCCAGATGTTAGTGCAAAATAATTTAACCCACAATCGTTCGATGGATTTTCGATGGATGGTTGTAGTTGCATTCTAGAAGCAAATCTCTGAAGCACTAGATTTGTGAATTGAAACCTCCAGAATAACACTAGAACTGTTAGATTTCCATAAATCAATGGTTGACATTTTATTACTTACTAAATCACTTAAAGTGATGACAACCAAAATAATATTAAGGAACGATCAAAACCGTCGAAGGAACTATAGCAAGGTGTGAAATATTAAGAAAATAGTGTTAAAGCTTGTGCTACTAATGGAGCCTTTTAAGCACTTTTTTTTTTTTGATAGTTAAATAGTTGCTATATGGGGCAACACCCTGTATTAATCAAAAAGAGTTTTTACATTCATTCATTTCCGCAAAACACTATAGACCCAAATATTGAACGAACTAACATTGGACACTTATATGGACTACAAACCATCACAAACCAAAATGACCTTCCACAGACACCAGATTATGCATTGTTGTAGCCAACCTTGTTGGTCTTCTTGGATTTGATTACATTCAGAATCACTGGACAATCACCACCGCAGGTACTATGGGCAGGATGTTTTTCTCGTTTCTCCCAGCTCCTGGTGTCATTCGCTACCCATTCTTCACTAGTGTCTAGCTCCCAATCCTCCTCATCTGAAGACCGCCTTTCCCCATCAAGAGCTTCCACCACCATAAATGCCTTCATGCAATCCTTCAACTAACTTTGAGAATGTCAGTAACACACAGAAGAAAGTTGATATACCTATCAATCTCCCCCCACCGATTCTTGAGAGCTACATGGTCCAGTGAGTACACCAGGAGAAAATATGGTACCGAGCATTCATTCCCATGAGCCTTGTAGTAGTGCAATGGTAGAGGGGTCATGACATTTTCGTCAATGTTGTCCAATGCCGCCTCGATATTTTCCAATAGAGAGTGTGGAAAAATCATTTGGCACAGCTTCTTCCCCTGAGCTTTTGAGACACCCATGTACATGAGCATTGCTAGAAACATGGCAGGTATTTCTAAATTCCCCTGAGCTTGTGGGTAGCCAATAGAAATTTTGGGCCCAAAACACCCTTCACCACCTAGAGCACCAGTAGGCGCTTGGACACCATTATCCATTTCAGTCATTTCTCAGTTATTTCACCATGGAAAGCATTTTGTTACTTCGTGGAATTCAAAAATAGAGGAGTCTCCATTGCCTCTTAGTGTTTGATTAAAAGGCTAAGCCAATTTGAGAAAAATGAGCACAACAAGCCCTATTTGTAGCAAAACCTCCTGCAGCCTGATGGAGACCATACCAAGAAATGAAAACCAACGCCAAACATGTCATGCATTCTTTATGCACAAATATTTTTGTGATCCTTCTAGTCGCCACACATTCTCCCAATTGAATTAACCTAGAACTTAATGCTGAGTGATGCAGCCATCTTGTCATTTGTCGTAGACATACCTTTTAAGCACTTGTTTTAAAGGTAAGCAAGACATCTTAGTCTGGGTAGTCCATCTAGTCTGTGGGTAACTAGGAATAATATTGTCACAATTTTTTTAAAACAATATTGTCACATCAATGATAGTGGTGAGCTTAAAAATTTTAAGTGTGAGTATTCAATGTCATACTCATCATCTTTGTTCTAACTTCTATATATACTTCGCCAACTTGATGTTCTTCATATCATTTATAATATATTTGTCTTTGATTTCTTTCTTCTCTATTCTCAATTTAACTTTGATATTATGGAGACTTCATGGCATTTCATGCTACCCAAATGTTTTTGGGAGAAAAGAAGGGATGGTGCATACGACAGATGAATGTTGGGTATGGTTTTACAATTTATTGTGTGCAGGTTGAGAATGCTATAAGAATAATTGTGGGTAGGGAATGGCTTTAGAACAACCCTTGTGCTCTATATATTCTGAGGTAGCTTTAGCTTTCTTGTCCAATTGCATGGAAATTTTGCTCGATAAAGATTTGGTGAAGATGTTGGCAATATGTTATTTGTAGCCTTTCATTTACTCTATTTCTCCGTTGGAGTTGGCACTAGAGCATTACAATTTTGAAAGTGGTTTAGCGCCTGTTGGTGGAATCTTCCAAAAAGTGGAATTGCATTCTTCTACAACATAGGCTCTTGCTCTGGTTAATATGAGATGGTGTCTGCTATGTGATACAAATAATGAATCATTAAAGAGTTTTGAGTTTTGGAGGAAGGTATTGGGTGATTCGCTTTTCTTCTCTAATGTTACTTTGTTAAATTCAATTCACCTTCTACTTAAACACCTGGTTGATGGCCTCAACTAATGTTACAAAAAAAATTGTAATGAATTGTGTGATGTGTCACATGTCTATATTTTATTCTACAGTGTAACAATTCTTGTAATATGTATTTTGTGACTGGTTTTTTTTGTCATGGTTAGTGTTTTTTTGGCCAGGCTATCTATGTACTGTGTACTTCAGTGATCAATCTTTAGCTACTTAAATTAAAATAATTTTTTTGGCTCCATTCTTAGAAATTCTCAATCTTTTCAATGCTTCGAAGTACTACATTTCATTTAATTGAAATTCTCAATCTTTTTGAAGAAAGTGTGGTTGTGATACTACGGGCGGCGGTGCGGATTAATGCCATATGGACATATGAAGTGATTAATTAGATAGCTTTATATTGAAAATTGCATGACATATTATAGAATCGTAGATGACGATGCCATTAATCCAATGATCTAGTGAAACAAGATTTGTAATGATTTCATATCATTTGAGTGGAACTGGCAATTTTGACAACTTGTTAGCTTGAGGTATAGTTTACATGTAGCTAGCTGCCAGACGTCAATCAAATTAAACATTTTAAATTTTTAATTGTAAATGTAAGGCTTAACTTTAAGTTATAGTGTTACACGAATCGATTAAGTTGGTTTATTGGTTTGCATGAATCGCGATTATCATTATACCCAACCTCACAGCTCACATGTGATAGTGTGTGAGGTGTACATAGGGATCAGGCTGGTAGTGGCATTGTTGGCCCATAAATAGGGATAGTGAACACAACTAAAATCATTCATTGAAGGCTAAAAAGGATTTACTATTGATTGCAATGTTTTGAATTGTCATAAGGGTATTCATTTTGTAGGGTTAATAAGGATTCAAGAAGAAGATGATCTGGTATTATTGGAGATACTCTAAATTCTCCTACCTCCAATTATGTAGTTATAGAGTAAAAGACCAATTTTCTTCAAGTTCAGAATGGGTGAAATTGGAAAGAAGTTGATCTGGTTCACCTGACTTCTAAGGCAGGTTTTGAACTAGGATGAGGAGCTCTGGTGGAGATAAGTGCTATCCCAGTGCATTGAGGTTGTGTGCAAAAGATGGGAGCAATTTTAAACTACCCCTCATCTTCTGCATGACTCTCATTTCAATCAGAATAGATACATTTTGTATCTTCACAACTCCCTTTTTCCCAAAATGGTTGGCCAAGAAAATCCCTTGCATTTGTATTTCTAGAGCCACATTTGTATTTGAGAGTGCATGTTTTCCCAGGAAAGTCTCATGCATTTATTTTCAGTGCCCATGGCCTACCAGGAAAGTCCCATACATTTATTTTCAGAGCCCATGGTTGACCCGACAAGTCCCATCACCATGCATTTATTTTTAAAGTGTAATTTGTATTACGTTGTCACTAGTGATCCAACAGATTCTTGGCACTTACATTTGTCTTTGTATTATGTAAAGTACTAAAGTAACATATGCTATTTATACAAAACAAGAGCTTGGTGCTTGCATGCTCTACTTAATGACTCATCTTTAAAAAGATATGTAATAATGTGACATTGTAATTTAGTTATAATAAAATAAATGGTTGTGTTATTCTTTGTTATTCATTTACAGTAAAGAATTATTTTTTGAGTTCAGTGTCTATGAATCTATTCAAATCCATTTGTTTTCCTTTAAGAAATTAAGTATTATCTATTTATGAAATAATTGCATGCATATTTAAAAGTAAAACATAAAGCAATACAAATGAAAAAGAAAGTTGCCATCAAATTGACAAAAAACATTATAAACACTAAAAGTTGACACTCTTGTTAGGGTTTATTGAAATTTTATTGATTTCTAATTTGTCATTGACCTTCTCACCTGGTTCCCAGTATCATTATTCATTTTATTAAGTCCTTTGCAACGTTAAGTTATTGATCCCTTGGCCTTGATGTCAATCCTAGCGCACTAAAATTTAAAACAACTTTAAAACAGATGTTTATTGTTTATGTCATAAATTACTCAACCATTTGGTGAACATTTGATGTATGGTTGTAGATGCATTTCAGAATGAAATGCACAGAGTGCTAGGCTTGCAAACTTAAACCTTCAAAATCCCCCTATAACCATTAGATTTACAGAGATCAATGGTTTAGAATTTGTTGTCAATGCAGGACAACCATGTACTAATTATGTAGTCTAGACTCTGGAAGCAACACGTTGAAATTTCAATATTTCATTCACTTTAATTTTTCGTTGATCTCCCCTAATTCCTGCCTCCAATATCATTATTTATTTTATTAAGTCCTTTGCAACATTATGTTACTGTCCCCTTTAAAACACATGTTTATTGCTTATATCATAAATTTAATCAAGTTTCAACCATTCGATGAACATTTGATGTATGGTTGTAGTTGCATTCTGGAATGAAATGCACAAAGTGCTAGGCTTGTGAACTTAAAATCTCTGGAATCACCCTATAACCATTAGATTTAAAAAGATCAACACTTTAGAATTTGTTGTCAATTCAGGACTAAATGATTTGTTTTAAATGTTGTCAGCCATGTCTAATTGTGTAGTCTAGAAGCATCACATAGACATTTCATTCACTTTAATGTTTGAAAAAGAATCTCTTTCTACTACTAAGTGATTTTATTTTTAAGTGAGAGGGTCAGTACACAGGGAGATTTCAGTCTTTAGTTTTCTCATTGTAGTGCACCACCCTGTTTTGGGTTCCACAGTTCCACTTCCAACAAATCCATTCGAGTAACCCAGTTTCCATGACTGTCAGCATTAATCTTTTCAAGAATCAAAATATGGGTAAGTGAAAGAATTCTTGTGGCTACATTTCATTGTTTGATGTTTCTTAAAATCTTATTTTTCCAAACTTTGAAGTTTGGGTTTAGGGTTGAGAGACTTAAGAATTAAGAAAAATTAAGGACTAATAGGGAATTCACAATTTCACATTGTATAAGCATGTCTACCACCAGTACCACTAGAGCAATGTCGGATAAAAAATACATTATGCAAAATTTCTTAAAACCCCAAGTTTCATTGATGAATACCATGATATTTATGATCTTGAAACCTATGGTAGGTGTACCTCACAACTTAGATTTTCATCTTAGAATAAGGCTGCAAAGCAAATGCAAGTTAATAGTATCAGTGCACCGTGGGTAACTGGATTAGGGCACATGATGTTACATGAGGTTTTCCCTTGCCCAAAATTTATCATGGTTTGTACCCAAAATTATGATGATAACAAAAGAGCAATTGTTAATAAAGATAGAAAAGAATAATTGTTATCCATTAATGCAGAAGAAATTGGAAAAGTGTTGGGGTTTACAACCGAAGAATTTGAAAATTTCCACATTGACCTAGAAAAGCTTGCTAGTGATTATGAAGCAGTGAATGAATGGAGAAAAAATATTTCATAAATAAAATAGTTCAGGATAGAAACAAATTGAAAGGTGATCATAAGCCTCCTTATGATTTGGATATTTTTAAACCATGGGTTCATGATACTATTTCCATGCTAGCATTTTTCCTTGACTGGATAGCAATTTGGAAGTGGGTGCAAGCCTCCTTGAAATGGTATATAATATCCATTATGGACCACATGTCAAATATAACTATATTGAGCACATTGTAGAATCCATGCATAAACATTTTTTAATGATTAAAGGAGGTCCCACCAAGACATTTAGATTCACAACCTACTTGTGCTATTTATTTCTACTCAAATTTAAAGGAATGTTTCAGACCAACAAGCTTCAGATTCAGCCCTATAGTAATGCTTAGGAAAATCAAATGAAGTCCTCTAGTATATGATTGGACCACTTAGATAAGGATGCATGATTCTCAAAGGAAGTACAGTCATTTTGTAGACTACTTTTGGCTCCATTGCATCAAGCAATTACAAATACTCCAATGCCTAGATTACCTACAATCATGTAGAAATTGCATTCAACTGGGAAAAGAAATACAATTGGCTGATTGGTACTTAATGGAAGAATTTAATGTGCTAAAATTTTATGGATCGGGAGTATAGCCATACAAACTTCCAATACATATGACAGAAAGGGTTTTGCATTGGAATATGTAAGACAGATGCAGTGTACTAATGAACTACACTTTATCAGTCGGCAAAAGAAGACCTTATTTCCTTATTTACTTTTTTCATGTGGAAAGTTCACATTCGAGAGAAAAGAATTTAGTGTGGCACATAATATTTGAATTTTTTTAATTTTGATGCTATCTGTCACTGGAAGTATGATCCATGTGACAGCATTAAATCAATGATTGTGGCCAATAAGAATGTTGCAAGTAGAATTCAACATCAAAGTAAACCCTTGCTTGAAAACTTTAGAAACAAGGATTCTTGGGATGAGGTCAAAATAGCAATGGAGAAAAGTGCTGCTAAGAATGGTATTTCTTTTGAACAATTGTTAGCAGAAATTATGGAATTGCATCAAAAGGCGATTAGGAGGTACAAAAAATTTTATGAAAAAAGTGATAAACCATCTAGTAGAGTAAAAATACCAGATTCTCTAGATAAGGAAGTTATAGATAAAAATTGGTCACGGTAAAAAATTACTGCCTTTTGGTCTATGAGGAAGGAGCTAGGTGATCCAAGAGCTCTTGTAGAGTATGGAGATAACAAAGAAGATCACGAGTTTAGAAAATTGTGGAATATAGAGCATCCCGATGAACATGGAGACAAAGAAAATGATGATGAATCTAATGATGATAGGGAAGAACAAATCCATGTCAAAGATGGTTTAAGTGAGTCCAAAATAGAAGCATATACTTTAGGAGCAACCATAGCTGAAAAAATGGATTATGAAGGTGGTGGTTTGGGGTCCCAAGTACAAGGACCTTGGATGGTAATAGATGTACAACATATAAAACTATTTGATAAATTTGGCCTTGGAGCTGATGAAATAGACCAAGAGCATATAAGTAGAGCCAAAACAATTCAATTTTTTAGAGCTTCAAATCCTCATCCTCATGGTCAGATACAATCACAACTAGGACATGCCCATGGTGGAGAGCTTAGTGCAGCTAGCACTACCACTGGTAGTGATGGTATGGGTAGTAGTACTAGTAGTGGTCAACATGTGCTACAACAACAAATTACACACAAGAGGACAACAATACAAGATACCACAGAAACACTAGGTGATCAAGGCATACAAAAGAGGAAAAGGAATTTGATAGGTCAAGGTCACACTACCAGTGGATCCACCACAAAGGAGTTATTTCCAGGCACTCCTCCACTCCTAGTTAGTGTGGCTGCAACATTATTAGAAATTGTAAGTACTCCTATTCCTTCACCATTCAAGCATTCCATTGTTCCTACGTCCCCAGGTTTTGATTACATTGAAAAAGAAATTAGACTTGAATAAAAAAGAAAAGAAGCAACTAATGGAGAGTGTTTTTTGTAATTTCAAAGCCTGCAACAACCATAGTATTACCCACATTTGACCCAAATAAAGAAATCATGGAGTACACAATTCTTGTTCCCATAGTTCAAAACAAACCAACAAATCAGATGGCTTGATTTGAATTCCAGGTGAGCAATATTCAATTGGATTTTTCTGGACTCAAAAATACTGACAAAATTAATGTATCAAAGAAGAACAATGAATTAGTATACACATCATTTCTAAAGCAAGATAGAGAGAAAAAAGGTTGCAAACTCAAATAGAAAAGCTACAGGAAGACCTAGCAAATGAGAAAGCAAAGAGGAAAGTAGCAGATAACAAGAGCAATGAATTGGAAAAAAGAAGAAAAAAATTGCTTCTACATCAAAAAGCAAAGAGGATAAAAAAAATGAGAGAGAAGTGAATGAAATGAAGAAAAGGCTAGATGAGAGCAACAAGAAATATGATGAGGAAAAATTCACTTCATAAAAATTAAGACTAAGCATTGTGAATGGAAATGCACAGTGGGAACAAAAATCGGAGAAAGAGAGAAAAATAAATGAAAGATTGGAGGTAGAGCTGATGGAAGCAAAAAATGAAATTAAGTCTTGTCAAAATAAGTTATCTGCATTTTGTAGAGAAACAATGAGGCATATGAAACAAAATATTTGGGATGAAATAATGTAGAGGATTGATTGTTTGTGTGATATGTTTCAATTGATTGATGCTATCAGACTACATTATAAGAAGCTCAGTAAATATGTAGTGTACAACAAAAATGTGTTGGCATTAGAGAAATCTA
Source organism: Sequoia sempervirens (assembly GCA_007258455.2). Lineage (NCBI taxonomy): Eukaryota > Viridiplantae > Streptophyta > Pinopsida > Cupressales > Cupressaceae > Sequoia > Sequoia sempervirens. Next base: position 410,928,798 of record VDFB02047230.1, on the reverse strand, counting down.
TAAATCAAGTTCAACAAACAGTCTACAAAGCTCGTGACAATGTTCTGAAATCAAAAGGGATTACTAACTGGCTTGCTACATCAATGACGTTGTCATCTATCATTGAAAAGTGTTTGAGAATGCATGAAACAAAGGAATATTTGTATTTGGCTATAGACAAGATGAAGAATGTGGATGAAAAGGTAAGGAACTTCACAGAGCTTGGTTTGCCAGAGGTTTTTGACACAAATGAGCAATTCATTGGAAAAAATGATTTTAGAGAGAAGATGGAGGGTGCAAGGAAGATTGATTTGGACCAGTTTCCTCAAAACCTAGATGTGGTGAACTATTTGGATTCCATCAAACCATTGCTAACCTTGAATGAAAAATTGAATGAAGAATTCAAGACAGGTTCCAATTTCAATCATCAATTGTTAACAAATCTTCAAGTCAAACAACATCAATTAGAAAAAATGAAAATTCCACCACCTGGACAGTGGAAGTTGCTAGAAATGTGATACAGTGATTTGATTTTTGATAATATAAGTTTCCAAGTTCCAATTCAACTCTGTACAGAGTTGTCTTTGAGCAATATTTTACATTGCCATTTCCTCTATTTATTTCTTCATGTGAATTTCAATAAAAAAGCTCAAATTCAGACTTGAGTAATGTGTTGATGTTCAATTATCTGTATTATTTATTTTATCATTTGAAGAAAAAGTCTGGTAGTGGTTTCAACTACTAGATACACATTAAACGATTTTTTATGTTCATTGTTGTATATGCTACTTGTTGGTTGTTTTTAAAGAACCAAGCAGATCCCACCAAGCATCGATGAATTTTCCATTCAATTCTTGAATACTTAGGGGATGATTGGCCAATGAACGAGAGGAAGTTAAGATGCTTCCCTCCTACACTTCGGGCTCTAAAAAACCTGGGAGGGTGATCCCACAATGTGTATCTTATAATCTTGCTACACAATTATACCACACATTGCACAATAAATAGATACATTCTCATTCTAATGCTAAATAGATGCAACCTTTAAAGAATTTGGAAATTCCTTTGAAAGATCTAATACCTAAAGCTGAGAATTCACATAATACCAACCTTAACTAAGGTAATTCAATTTGTTTATGAATATTGTTCTCAAATTGGAAAACCAGAACCATGGGAAATGCATCTAACACCTTTGATCAATGTCATATCTTAGGCAAAGGAGTCAAAACACAAAAAAATGAACTATAAGGTTATTTTAATTCCAAACAACCACGATCTTCATGAGATTTCCTTACAATTCACAAATCAATACTTAGACTCTATGCCTACTTATCAAGTCCACTAGACATGTATACAAATTCATGATTTAATCAAAGCATTTTAACTGATTCATTAAACTAGAGCCAAAATTAAAACACACATCAAAGAAAAATGACCATGAAGAATAATGAAATGATCTTTGATTGAATTTTCATTAATAGTTCATATACAATATCAAATTTGTAGAGGTCTAATAGACTCAAAAGATTATCATTATCATTCAGACTTGCTTGGAAACCATACAATTGAAAAAAATTATTTGCTCAACTCAAAACTTAAGATACAAACTTCAAATGTTTTCTCTCTATGTTCTCAATTTGCATAATTCAGATCTAGAATTCAACAAGAGGCATGTACTAATGGCATTGAATTCTCTTTTATAAGAATAAGGGAGAAAAAAAAGCTTCAGGCTGAAAAGTACACATATCACATTTTAATTTGACCGTTATAACATAGATTCCATTTACAATTATATTTGCACTTTCAAATAGAAGGAACATATATGAGACAAAGATTATTTCCATTTACTGAAGAAAATAAGACCGCCTTCCAAAAGGTACTTTGTTGAAAAGAATAGTCTTCTAACCATTGTAGCATATTTATTCCTTTGAGCAAAGTGACAAAAATATATAGAAGAGGACAAAAGTGGACCAAAATCCAAGTCAGCATCCAAGTCATCGATGATTAGCAAATTTACCTATGGTGTTGTCGATTAGGAGACACATATCTTTTTTGCATTATAATCTCTAAGGCTAGACTTGCACTATACTTGACCATATATATGTGTCCTTCATCCCTGTGTTCATAAATCCAATACATCAATAAATATCCTTTTCCATTGCTCATATTCCTCATCAGATGGCTAATTGAATCCAATCATTTCATCCATCTTCTTCCTATATGGAGCATACTTTTCCATCACATAATTGGCTTCTTTATCAAAGTCTTTGAGGAAGCTGATGATGAGTGACAGACTCTCAAGAGTATTCTTCAACATATCAATGTCAAAATTCTCACAAATGAGAGATGTTTGAGAAATAATAGTGGTCTCTACCTATTCCTTCCATGTTTGTAGAGGTTTCACCTCATCATACATATGTTGGATATTAGGTAACAAGGTGAAATCTACCTAATCAAATTTAGCCTTCAATTCTCTTATCTTCTACTCTAATGGAGCAACAAACCCTTGAAACTTATGCTCTTTAATATCACTAACAAATTTATAAGTTGGGACCACCTTTGGATATCTATCTTCCTACTGCTTAGCCCCAATTTCCATGAGTTTCAAGTTATCAGCCCTAGGAATCCATTTATCTAAGATTGGGGTAGCCAATTCCTTATCCCTTTGAGATAACCTTATTGCTTGCAGCATTAAAGAATAATTTGAATGAATACTATTTAATTTACCTTGAATATTTTTATTTAGATGCTTGAAAATAGTATCAATGATCTTTGAATTGTTCTCATGCATGGTGTTTTGGACATGTTCAAGCAATTTTGTGTATTCTTCAATTTGCAACAATAATTGTTCCTTGGTGGGCTCGGTTGATGGAGTTGCACCTGATGTGCTTGGCTCCTGAACTGCAAGTGGCTCTTGGCCCAAGTTATATGGAATTATTGCCAAAGATTGTTTTGGTGGAGGAGATTGAGAATTTTCCATTAGAGAGGTGGGTGCAACTTGACTTGAGCTAGTTGGGCCCTGATTCATCAGTGTTTCCACTTATTGCTTCCATAGTACTAGCTTTGTTTCATGTTCAGCAGTGCTTTGCTAACTTTTATTATATTCATCAACAAGTTCAGTGTACTTACCCCTATACATATCTTTGTCAGTAGTGAGGCTCTCCACTATTGCTCTAGTGAGCTTAGCAACATTTATTGTCATGTCAACTACTTCTAATGTTGGAGTATCCACAACTCTCCTTATGACTAATTTCCCACTAAAATCACTTAGTTTTGCAACTACTGGCTTCCTAGATCCCAAAGACAATGACCAAACAGCTAGGTCATCCCACTCTTCACTAAATGTTGATCCTTGAAGTGCCAATTTGGCCTTTGATGGAACATGACTTCTTGGGGGTGAATCTACATCAATCACAATAGGTGGGGTCCTTCTTGGAGGTGATGGTATTGACCTCACAGGAGAACTTTCCCTTGACCCCTCTGATGCAGTAGGGGTTGGCAATGTTTGTTGCTTCCTTACTATCTTCTTCTTCTTCCTAGAGTCGATTCTTTTTTTTTGTGGTGGTTGGTAGGAAGGTCTTCTCTCCAACAATACGATAGGGTCTTCTTCAATTGTTTTTGAATTCCCTTTGTCTATTACTACATGCTCCTCCCTTAAGACACCCACTATGCTCTCAAAATTTTCTATAACATACATAATTCTATTGAATTTACCCTTGATATTAGGCATTGGGTCATAATTGGGGTCAAAACTACTAAATTTCTCCTCCATCTTATTGAAAGTAAGATACTTTTCTTTCCTCTCCTCTTATTATTGGAATTCAAAAAAAATCTTGATTACATCCTCAGGACAACAAAAATTATGCACAAAAATGCCACTCCTATTCTTTTCCTTCAATGCAACAATAAATCCCTCAGGGTCATGGTTCCTCGGGCACATTGTGTTCAAGTTGTCAGGTGTAAGAAGCTGCAAGAAGTATTTCCACCCTCCCTTTGCCATTACAAAATCTGCAAACACTATCCATTAAGGAAAAAATGAGCCCTTCCTCAGTGTCTCGAGCAGGTGTACCATTTGAGCTCCTCCCAATTGTCTCATGATTTCCAAAAATCCAATCGTCGGTGACACATCCCTTGGTAGTATAAATGGATTCACATTTGTGCCATAGACTCTAAAGATTGTTGTGTTAATATATGGGATTATATCCCCCCAATTGTATCTCAAGTTCAAATCAGTTCTCCTTTCCATCAGCCTCAAGAAATCATGGATCTCCTTAGGGATCCTTGGTGGGTCATGAACTAGGAACCTCCTTAGTTTTGATGCAAAGGTATTGTGGAACACCAAATAATCAAACTTCTGATCATCTTTGTCAAGAATTTGGGTCCTGCCAATAAACCTAGAAGTCAACAATCTTCTCCTCACTCCAATTGTGGTTCTTGACCAATTCATTATAGAGGGTGGCTATGATTTTGTACTTGTCACTGGCTTTCGCCAAAGGGAAATAAAAAGATAGCCATGTCGGTCTTCTTGTCTCCAAGGGAATATAGGCTAATTCCACAAATAGACTACGGTCTCCTGACACCAGACTTCATAGAGTTTCCTAGTAGGGTTGTGGAGTATGAGTCACCTTGATGTTGAGATTCACTAAGTCATCTTCAGGATTGTAATCCCATTTTTCACAGATCAACACCAATCCTAGATGAGCAAGCTTTGTAGATATCAGACCTTCTGTCTGCTTCTTCTCCATTATTATTGTACCAAATCTTAAGGGGAATTTGAAAAAGCATTTCCAATGCTTTCCCCCACAAAACTTGTGGTCTATATTGGCTAGTTGCCTAAATACTTAAAGGGCCAACACCCTATTTGTTACATAGATCAGGAGCTGGAAAGGTTCCTCAGTAAAACCATGCATCCTGACAAATGAAAAGTCCTCTCTGAGGAACTAGTCACAGGGAGGGACAAAATATTTCATCCATCTCACTTGCTCAACGGAGAACCAGAAACAACCAACTTGACTCTCCTTATCAAAATATTGCTATATTGGAGTCAAGAATGACTCAGAAAATGCATAATAATCATGAGTTGTATAAAGGAGATGGGTCCACACAGAGACTGGCTTTCTCACCCCATTTTCATCAAAAATGGAAAAATTCATATGCTCTTTAAAGAAATCAGGGTTTTGATGTAAAAAAATATGAGCAAGAAAGGAGGAAAACCTGAATCTATACTACATGTAATACTCCTTTAACTAGTGTAGCATCTCCTAAATAATGGATTCTACAAAGTATTACCAAAATAGGGTATGTTGTTTTCTTAATTGGAAACCCATACCCATTTGAAACTCCTACACCTCTTTGTTGTTGTCTAGGCCACAAACAAAATCCAACATCAAGAAGACGTCTTGTATGTCTGAATTGAAACCTCTGTTCCCAATTGGAAATTGAGGTGGATGCTTATCTCCCTTGGGCCTATTTGTTTCATAATTGTAAAAACTTAGTTCATGGGTTTTGGTCTTCCAAATTGTGTCCAATTTTTCTATGGTGAATTACTCAGGTGCTTCTAAAATATGCCTAGTCGGGATACATAGCATATCCTGAATAACGTCGATACTAATTATTACTCTCAGGTTCTGGCCTTTTATGATTCCTGTATCCAGATTGAAATTTTGGGCGTATTCATGAACCAACTCAAGGTAGTGATGCACTAAGGGAAACATATACTATGGAAGACCGCACCACATATTGTACACCAAAGACTCTTTGTCATTAGTCTCAACTTGTTTCATTCTTTCACAGGTTGCTTCCCTAAGACTCTTAGGGTTGGTTTTGAGCTCAGGGTCATTGATATTGTCCCAATCTTCTGCTATCTGGACCTTGTTTCTATGAATAGTCTTTTGTACGACCCTTTTGTGAGGCCACATTGGCTTTTCCAACATCCCTAGCGAGGCATAAGAGATATCACTAAAAACATCGGCCATTGGCGCCACCATGATGGCATTCGATAAGCTTCTAACCATCTCTTCTTGTGTTGCCATTTCAGGATTTTGTGCCATCTCAGGATTTTGTGCCATCTTAGAACACTGTGAAAAATTTTGTGAACACTTAACCTCTCTCTGCAACTCGCAATGGATTCTTTCTCAACAAACTGTATACTCAACCCTCTTCACAACGCTCTTCTTTTGCATGCAACATTACCTTTCTCAAACTAGAGTTGGAAACAACAACTGCTTCTAGTAATAAATTCAACATGTACCGCCAAATCATTCGTTTATGTGAAATTAATTCCTACTCTTTGGAAAATAAATTAATTCATAAATGATGATTATTTGTCATGTCCTACAACGCCACCCCTTGGGAATTTGAGCTAGAAATTAAAGGCATGTGAATCCTTTCACATGCTTTTGCACTTAATAACTTTATGAGAATGATTAAGTGAAAGGCGTAATGATTACCAAAAAATATTTTGATTTGATCTTTCCAAACTAAATGGAATCCACAACTAGACACTTATCAATTTACCATGTGGGTTAACACTTGCATACACTACAAGTTTTAGCTTATTAATTACCCCATCTTACTTCACACGAACCAAGCAGAACCTAGTGGGATTTTTGAGTTTGTACCTCGATCAACATCATGCTTATCACACACATCGTACTCCTAGCTATCTCTATAAATAAACCTAAGGATAACAACATAATTCATACTTGGTAATCAAGTTTATTGCTAGAGATAATGGATACTCCCATTAGGCTAACCAGTGATAAATCTCAGGTAGCTTTCTTAGAAGTTTCAAATAGGTGTTTGAAGCCTATGATGAATAATAAACATTCCTTAGCTATAATTGCAATTAAGTGGGTGCTAGGAAAAGACTCTATAGAATACAAGGACAAATATCGAGTGAATATTGATATTTGTTCCCACTTTGTTGCCTCTCTATTAGATATTTAGGTACCAAAACTGATGATATTGAGGCCTACCAAGGAGATTCTTTCCAAGCGCTATCTCAGAGGCCTTGGGGAGATTGTGGCAATTTCAGAGTATGGCATTGGTATTCCAAATGTAAGTGATCTCTGTTGACTCATTGAAGAGGATGGAGTGGTGCCTTGGGTACCTTTCCTGAGCAGATTCTGCACTAGGACCATTAGGAAACACCGTTAAAGGGAATCTCGCACCTACCACTTCCTACTAAGGTACTTCAATGTAGAGCCCATCTACGGTGTGGAGTGGTACACTAATTTCAGAGACTTGGTGTATCCTCCTTCACCTGTTGTTCCTGCTCTTCAGATTCCAAATGAATGAAATCTTTTCTCTTCGCCTCTTCTCTATATATATATTCTCAAAATGCTTGGCCTAAGAGCCATTTTGTATTATAATATCTCAAAGTAAATATTACCATACAATGAATATATATACCACTCTTTTATCTAGTTCTTGTCTCTTTTTATTTTGATTGCTTCTTGGATTTAAAGGGTTCGACTTAGATAATGACTCGACTAAGAAGAAACCACAAAAATTAATTATATATTTACATATTTACATGGTTAAATGGTTAATAAAGCTAATTCAAAAGTTTAAGGTGAATTCCATTGACAGGAATTCCTAGTGCTTCTTTTTCCATGTTTTCCAATTCAAATGAATTGTGTTGTTTGCATTGAATGATGTGATAAGGACCCTCCCATAGACTATCAAATTTTCTATTTTGGTCAGGCTTCACAGCTCTCTCATTGTATTTTAGCACCAAATCTCCGCACTTAAGACATTGGTTGGAGGTTTTCTTATCAAACCATTTCTTAACCACTTGTTGTCTGTTGCACATGGCCGTTAGTGTTTTTTCCCTTTTTTCTTGCACTTCTAGCAATTCAGCTAACTGGACCTCCATGGCTCCATTTTTCTCTACTTCCAAAGATTTAAGCAATTTTAGTGCGGGAATGTCTAGGGAGATAGCCAATAGTGCTTCCTTCTTGTATACTAGCTCGTACAATGAAGTCTTAAACACTTGTTTGGGAGTTATGCAGTCTGCCCAGAGTGCTACTTTGAGATTTCTATGCCACTCTCTCTGGTGTTCCAACCCTATCCTTTTGTTAAGTCAAACTAAATTCTTGTTAGTCGACTCAGCCAGAACATTTCCCTGTGGGTAATAATTTGAAGATGTCTTTAGGAAAATTCCATGTCTAAGTGCAAATTGGCATACCTTCGAACCTAGGAAGGCTTTTGCATTGCTGGAGATGATGGTCTTGGGTGGGCCAAACCTTGCTACCAGTTCTTCTAGGAAGTTTACAATCTCTGCCTTAGTCGCATTCTTTAAAGGCATGGCCTTGACCCATCTGGTGAAATAATTTGTGGCCGTAAGGATCCATTTATGCCCAACACTAGAGGTGGGATTAATCATGCCAATGAGATCAAGACCCCATTGAGCAAAGGGTTCTTCAACCACTATCAGATTCAGAGGCATAGCCAAGTTCTTCCTACTTCCTAGGAAGAATTGGCATTCTTTAAAATATTTGACTAGAGAGTGTGAATCATTGAACAGTATAGGCAAGAAATATCATGCACACATAATTTTAATGGTGGTGGTCTTAGCAGAGAAATTTCCACCCGCGGGTCTGCTATGAAATATATCCATAATTTTTTGCGACTGCTCTTGAGTTACGCATCGTAGAAGAACACCATTGAAATTCCTTTTGAAGATAACCCCTTCAATGAGCACATACCCCTTTTTCTATAATATTCTATAAAACCTTTTCTTCTGAGAAGGGAGGCTTGTCAGATATTTCCCGATCTGCATAAACCTCATTCTATTAGCCAACCAGTAGCCTTTGGTCTTAGATTCGTTTAGTAGAATGAGCTCGGGTTATTCCTCATCACCTGCCACTTCATTATATTGTGCCAAATATTCACATAATCCTCTTCCTCGCATGGTCTTTGTGGGCCTGACCTCGATGCCATACTCAAGGATCTTGGTTATCTAGTTGGCCTTCTTCTCGGCGATTTCTCCTTCCATAATGTACTCGCGCACGCTGGAATGTGCCACATATATGACCACCTTACTGCAAGATATGAGGTGTCAGAATTTTTTAAGCCCCTTGACAATGGAAAATTCCTACCTCTTGAAAAAGTTATACTTCATCTCATAGTATTTTAAAGTCTAGGAGTGGAAGGATATCGAATGTTCTCCCTTCCCTTCATCATCTTTTTGAGTTAAAATAGCAGCGATGCTAGACTTGCTACTGAGCACATAAATTATAAAGTTCTTTGATAAGTCTGGATTCACCAGCATAGGAGCTAAAGAAATAGCCTCTTTGACCTTCTCAAAGGATTCTCTTGCCTCTTTTTTCCACTTAAATAACTAATCCTTCTTGAGCATCGGGGTGATAGGTTTAATTAGGCCTGCAAAATCTGAAATGAATTTACTTATGAAATTTACCTTCCCTAGGAAGTACTGAACTCCCTTTTTGTTTACTGGTAAGGGAAGCTCTTTGATTTCCTTCACTCGATCTGGATCAATAGAAACTCTATCTTTGGACACTACATGTCCCAATAATTTTCGTTGAGGCACTCCAAAAACATATTTTTCTGGATTCAGGCATACCCCAAACTCCTGGTATTTTTTGAAAACCATTTCAAGATGATCAAAATGATCATATTTTGACTTAGAGAATATAATTAGATCATCCAAATAGACCAAAATGAAGTTATTGATTAGTTCTCTAAAGGCGCTATTCATCACTTGCTGAAAGGTGGCTCTCACATTTGAGAGGCTGAAGGGAATTTTTGCATAAGTAAACATTCCCCACTTAGTAGTGAATGTCATTTTGTGTTGGTCCTCCTCTTTGACCCGGATTTGGTTGTAACTGGAGAGGTCATCCAACAAAGAAAACATTTCTAAGCCATCCACTATTTGCAAGATTGATTCCATGGAAGGAAATGGGTAGTGGTCCTTTAAGGATGCCCTAATCAGATCCCAAAATCAACATAGAGGCGGATGTCCCCATTTTTCTTTCAGACTGAAACCAAGTTGGACACACATGTATTATGCTTGATTAAGAAGACAATCCAAGAATGGATTAGCTTCCTCAGCTATTGCACCATTAGTGATTCAATCTTTGGGTTTACTGGCCTTTGCTTCTGGCGGATAGGTTTTTCCCCTTCCGTCATTTCTATGGTATGTTGGATGACTTCGGGATCATATCCCTTGAGGTCATCATATGACCAGGCCACTACTCCTTTATATTTTTCATAAAAATGAATGAGCCTATCTTTATCATGTTGTGGAACATCTTTCTTGACCTTAAGCTTCCTCCCTTCTTCAACCTGAAGATCTGCATAGTCACCCTTGTCTGCTACAAACTTCCTCTTGTCATTTATTGCATCATCACAATCGAATAAATTTTTGAGGGTAACCAGTCCTTTCAAAAGCTTGTTGGACTTTAGTTGAGTAATTTTCCCTTCATAATCTTTTGCAATTTTTGGTTGGAGCTGATCGGAAAAATCTTGAGTGTTGAATGAATGAAGCGATTTGATCATCACTTTCAAATGCTTTCCAATTCTAGTCATTATCTGGGATTTCTGGTCATACAATCACTCGCACAAAGTCTATGTTCTCAATTAAGTTGGAAATAGGGTCAATTTGAGATCCTATTGTCACCATGTGATCCACAGCTACACTCTTCTCTCTAGGAACTGTCTGGATATTGAAGGCTTCAAAACTTTCAATTGGGTCCCAGACTCTATGTCTATAAGATTGCATGTGGACATTCTTGGCTATGGAGACAAGTTGGACTTGATTGACTATTAGCTTAGAATCTCTGAACACCATTATTTGTTTAACTCCCATTTCCTCTGCAAGACTTAGACCTTGCACGAGGCCTTCATATTCAGCTTCATTTTTTAAACAAGAAAATTGAAAGCGAAAATACCTAAGGGTTTCTTCATTGGATGGGGACGTCAAACATATCACGGCTCCCGCACCAACTTTACACCTTGCTCCATCAAAATACAGCCTCCATAGATTTGAGGTGTGACTTCCCTTGGGTTCCTTCATAACCTTTAGAATCACTTAATCCTCATCATAGATCACATAAGTTCCCAATCCAGTGGCATGATAATTTCCAAAAGGATTAGTGTCTATAAATTCACTTAAGAGGACCTCCTCTTCATCAGTCCGGTCTCCGGTCACCTTTTCATCCTTAAGTAACTGAGTAAAATAGATCTCATCTTTGGTGATAGAGGTATGAGTAGCCTCAAAATTTATCATGGCCTCATTTGCTATATGTTTTGAATGCAAAGGTTCAAAAAATATCATCTTAACTCCATGCTTGGTCCTAATAAGTAAGTGTGACCGATCTAAAGAAAGATACTTGCCTATTTTGGTAGTGAACTCCTGGGATAACCAAAGACCAAACATGGGAGGGACATCAATGATCATGGTATCTTGTGGGACTATGATACTGGGGAAGGAGAACAGAGTCAATGGGAGGTTCTTAATGACACCTATAGTCTTAACCTTATTCCCATCAAGCTGCATAACCCCTCTATTTAAAGGTTCATAGCTAAGTCCTAAGGCTTCAGCTATTTGCTTGGGTATGACTATGCTGCTATCACCAAAGTCAATCATAGAATTATGCAACAATCTTTTACCCACAATGGGAGTTAAGAAAAATGGTTTTGGTTTCAACTTACCACTACTTTTGATAGAGGATTCCTCTAAATTGTTTGTGAGGACTTTGGCTTGAGATGATGAATCAATGGACTTTTCCTTAGATGGTTGCTCTATTGGCTCTATGCTTGCATCTTCCAGTAGGGCCTTCCGTAGTAACAACTTTTGCTCCGGGATAACTAAGATATCCAAAAGGGATACATTAGCAAAGGCTTTCTTCAACTATTCCACCACATTAAATGGTGGTGGATTCAAAGAATTCTGCTCCTTAGGCATTGTTATAACAATATCCTTGGGTGGTTGAGATTGCTATACAATTGCAGAGGAACTAGGAGCTTGGTTGGGAACAATTTTGGGTTGTTGAGTGACCAGTTCGCCCGTGAATTTACTCTTTGAGTGAGTGTTATAATCTTATTGCACTTGTGGGGCCTTTGATGTGGAGACATCATTTCCTAACACCACCTCTTCTCCTTCCATCCATGAGAAGAGTGCATGATCAGGAGCTATATCTGTTTCTTGCTCCAAGGACATTCCTTGAATTTGAGCAGCGAGTAATGCATTTTCCATTTGTGGAGAGGAATATTCATAACCTCTTGAATTTGGCATAGCACCTTGACTGCGTTGTTCTACCACTTTTTTATGTAAATTGCCATGTGGACAATTTCAGGGCATATGTTCTTCGTTGTAGGGGAAGAACCAAGAATTGGTATCATCAGTGAGATTACTTTTCCCCACTACTAGCTGTTTATTTGAACTTGGGTGAACATTTTGTAGCAGAGTAGGCACCGACACTATCTGACTATTTGATTGAGTCTATGAGTTCATGCACATACCTTGGAATTGGTTCTGTTGGTAGGAAGGTCTTCTGCCTTGGTAATTTTGGAAAGCTGGCTTCCCAGGTGTAGACTGTTGCCACTTGATACTAATTATTTCATTTGAGAAGGACTACAACAAATCCTTGATGTCGCTCACCTCAGTTGCTAAAGGGTTAGATGTAGAAGCAACATTTTGTGGCACACTCAAATATGTGTACATAGATTGGGGAAGAGAAGACACACTGGTAGAAGCTATCTCTTGGGAGGGAGCTAACAATTCTATGAATATAGGCATAGTGGGCCAAGGCGGTAGCTTTTTGGTGTCAATCAAATTATTCTCTATGTTAACAACAATGTTATATGCATCTGACAACGTGTTCCCACCAAGGGATTGAATCATCACTGAAATGTCAACATTGAGAGATTTTAGATAGAACATGAACACCAAATCAACAGGCGGGCGAATAGCGGTCTGGATCCTTTGTCAAGTTGTGTGGAACTTGGCATTGAATTCGTTCATTGCCTCTTGAGGGGGCTGCTTAATGGTCACCAACTATTGGAATAGCGAAGACTGATCTCCATTTGAGAACTTCCATATGCATTCACTAAACATGAAGATTACAAAACATGATCTGAACAACAAACTTATATTTAAATTATAGAAGCTTTGTAGATAAACTACTTAGTACATCAAACTAGCACAATATAATGTTTTATCAAGTAACTAAGAAACAAAGAGGCCGAACATATTGGGTCAATCTAGAAGTCTTAATACAAAAATTAAAAACAATACGAAGGTTGAGAGTCTTTTTGTGCTTTTTTCATGTATTTTTGAACCCTTTTATACAGAGACCAAGCATTATATATAGACTTTTCCCACCACCTAAATGCTATAACAGAAAATATTCCCAGGCACAGGTCATGCCGCTCCTCGCAATGATTCTTCCCAACTGAAACAATATTTTGTTGCCTCAAATAAAGTGCGCCCTCCTGCAAATGATGGCTATGGTATGGGAGTGGAAGTAGTAGAAATATCTTGAAGACATATGTCAAACTGCCCAAGGAGTTAGTTAAGATACGTGGCGTAGAGGCGAGGCTTCTCATTCTTTCATCCTTTCCTAATGACTGTGGTTCCCACGGTGATGAAACGTGGTGTAGTCTTCACTCAAAGCTTTGGCTATGGAGTCCACGAAAAGGTACCTACAAAAGATGCAATGTGGCAACTCGGTGGAGCTCAGAGATGAAGCAAATGGGAGAGAACTCTTAAAAGTGCATGTTGCTGACACATGGCGCAAGTAGACGAAGGAGCCATCAAAAATGGGGCCGAAGAGTTGCAAACATATAATGTGCGGGCCAAGACCAATGCAAAACCAAACAAAATGTAACCCAGATGGAGCTTAAGTATTATTGAAATCCACATCGTCTTCTTGACTATTTGTTTGTAGTGGGACCGTATGTTATCTCTTAGCATGAGGGGTGGACCTTAAGGTCCCACATGGTTGGGAGGTTGGTTTTTTTTCCTCCATTGGGTTTCCTTGCTACTTGTTCATGCGCGTGGAGGTTGTACATTGTGTAGTGGATTCCAGTTCATGTTCCAGATTGAGAAGACAAACTTTTATGTATATGTTTTGTATTGTGTTCCAAATGTATTCTTCCCACATGTACTTTGGGGAAGCATTGTTGTAATCATTGTAATGATGCAACTGTTATTAATGAAATTTATTGTAATGGATATTATTATGTAATGCATCTTTCGCATATGTTAATTATTCGGAAATGATCTTTAGTGATGTTTATCCGATGACATGTTATGGATATACATAATGTAGAATCATATAATGTGGTGATTTAAAATGTACTTTTCTTGTTAGATGAACATATTATCTCTATAATTAATGAAATAATTCTAACTCTTGAATAATAGATATGTTAGTAGTGTAGTCATGGAACCTTAGAGGACTTAGGTTAGATTATATGTTAAGTTATGATATGCATTCCATTGTTATTTCCTTTTATAAAAAATGTTCCATTATTGTAGCATGGTTGTGTTGTCCTCTAGGGTTCCTTGGCGGGCCGTTACACCTGGTATTAGAGCCTAGGTTCATACACTGGGTACTTTGGATACATGTGAGCCCATTATTTGGCATAGTAGTGTAACTTTAATAGTTAACCTTGGAGCTTTCATTTCAAGTCTTCTTGGTTGTGCATTCCCTAGACCCCACTATATGTTTCTCTGTTATCAGCTCCAAGGACTCCTCAGTAGAATGGAGTTATGTAGAGAAAGAATAGGATATTTCAAGAAGCATCAACAACAATGATGAAGGAATCTAATCTACTAGATGTATATTACAAAGAAGAAATTCATATTGCAGTATGCATACTTAATAAAGGACAAGCAAGAGTGAATAGTTCAAATATTTCTTATGAGTTATGGTATGGAAAAGATCTTACTGTAAAATATTTTAGAGTGTTTGGAAGTAAATGCTATATCAGGAGAGATAAATAAAAATTGGTAAAGTTTTATGCAAAATCTAATGAAGGAAACTTCCTTGGATACTCTACAAAAAGAAAGGCATATAGATGTTATAACAAAAGGTTGAAGAATATTATTGAAATTACAAGTGTCAAAGTGGAGGAAGAACCACATCAAAGTTCTATGTTGATAGAAGGATATGAATTTGATGAGACCCCTTGCAATGAAGAAGAAAAAGATGAAGAGAAATAAAAATAGATGACAATGGAAGAGGAAGAATCTTTGAAAAGGATCCCTAAGACTCCTAAGTATGTGTAGAAGAATCTTTCTAAAAATCAAATCATTGGAGATAAGAGAAAAAGTGTGTTGATAAAGAGAAAAATGATATGCTAGAGGAGCATGTAAACTTTTGTTTACTTTCAGAAGTAGAACATAAAACAATAACTGAAGCATGTAAGGATGAGAATTAGATCAAAGCTATGGAAGAAGAGTTGAGACAAATTGAGATGAATCAGACTTGGGAATTGGTCCCAAGACTGTTGTGCAGTTTTCACACACACGGCCCGCTGAAAGCAGGGAGCCTCTTTTGCTTTCATTTTTTGGTGCTTTGGCCCTTTGATCTTGAGGACTTACTTGCTTTGGTATGAGCTTGGATGTTTATCTTTCCTGCATTGATGATCCCTCTATGGTGTTTATTTAAAATCTTAAGTTTTAGACTCATTTCAGGTTTTTTGCTATTTTTCGGGAAAATTCCCTCTGGGCAGAATTCCACAGATGCTTTGAAACCCCAGTGGCTACTGCTTCTACATTGTGGTCCAGAAATTCTGAGACCTCATGGAATTCTATGTTGGCCGGATTTCTCCGAAATTCCATCGCCCTGTCGAATTCCTAGGTTTTGGTTTGGGTTGTCTTGTCGATTGCATTAATGTTTGATCGTACAAATTTCTGCAGTATGTATTTAATCGACTTTGAGGAATCCTTGTGTCATTAAGTTTTATCATTTGTCTTCTACTGATATGAGGTGCTTGATCTTGAGTGCTTGGCTTTATTTGATGTTTGGATTCGTGGATTCCTGGATTTGGTGGTGAAATTACTGTGCATCATCATAGTTGTCTGTTCGCTAGGGCGCCAAAGCCTGCTACTCGTCGTTGTTTTAATCAAGTTCACTTCATCAATGGTATGCATTCATTTCCTTTGCTTTTGATTGTTAAATGTGAATAATTCTTTGGCATCTGGAGTGTGCTTGGAGTTTAGATTTTTTGCATGTTTAGCATTGAGCATCTTGAAGTTAGGGTTATTCAATTTTGTTGGATTGACGACCCCAAGTGAGTTTGTGAGCTTGTTTCTAGTTTCATTATGAAGTAGCTTTCTTTTGTAGGCCATGACAGATCTTTCTGAAAATCTAGCAAAACAAGTAAGTTGAGTCCAAGTTGATTTTGTGTGTTCATGGCAAAATTTTAGTCTTTCAGGTTTAGGGCATAACTGATTCCCATTGATTTGTTTTGGAATTAGTGTAGAATTTAAAGATGATTTGTAAGGGGCTTGTTATGCCTTGCATACGAACCCCATTTTTTTTTTGTGTTGGAATAAAATGGGTCCCCATTTTCTTTTCTTTTGTTTGCCTTTGGTTGTTTGGTTGGGTCTTAGGAGTTCTTTTGTTTTGCTCCTAAGTCTATCTTTTGTTCTGTCAGAGGCGGGTTCGGAACCAAATCTAAACATGGAACTCTTTCAAGGTTTCTAGTTCGGATATAGTTCTGACTCCGACTCCGCCTTCTCTTTTGTTTCTCCTTTGTTTTGTTGGTTGTTTTCGACTAACACTTGGGTTGGTCCGTCCTCCTGTTTATTGGTCATTTCCTTGTGTTTTGTTTGTTTGCTCGTGCGGGATCAGAATCGAGATTGGAACTCACATAGGAAGTTTCAAGTTTCCATTTTGTGTTACCATCCCGACTCCATCTCCACTCTTTTTCTTCCTCACTTTCTTTGTTGTTTGGGCAGGGTCCGGTGTTCGCTCCGGTCTCGCTTCCCTTGTGCTTACGTGTTTTTTTCTTTGCTTTTTGGTCAAGACCGAATCTGGACCTGGAATCGAACTTTGAACTTTGTGAAGTTCCATTTCGGTTTTGTCTCCACCCCAGTCCTCTTTTGTTGTTTTTGGTCGGTCCTTTTGTTAGGGTCGGATCCGGGGTTGGAAATGAAGTAGGTAACTTTATCTAGTTTCTTTATTTTGTATCCAACCCAGCTCCGCGTTCGCCTTACCTTTTGATGTTCTGTGGATTTGAATTAACTGTTTGTTCGCGTCGTTGGCTCCATCACCTATCGACCGCATTTATGGCATTAAATGCAGCTTGTTTGCACGTGCAAGTTATTGATTAAAAGTTTAATTATGCTTAAACTACCTCATTGTTATTATTATGTGAATTGTTTAAGCAAACCACGGCCAGGAAAGTCTCGAGAGAATTGATTTGATCGCAGGGGTGAATTGCAAAGCGAATCTTGGTGAATTTCTAGTCAATCCTAAGGAGCGTTTTGAGGTAGGTTTTGTTGTCTTTCTTTCTCCTATTCTTCTTTTGAGTGTGTTGTTTTGGCGCATTCGCGGGAGGGGTTTTGTTCTTTTTCTTTTGTTTTTGTTTCCTTTTTTGGTGTTTGTTCTTTTCTTTTTGTTCTATTTGTTTGATTCTTTCTTTTCCATTCCATTCCGATTTGGGTTTGTTTGTCGTTTGTCGTTCTTGGTTTCGTTGTTTGTTCTACTGTCACTTTCGTGACAGGTCCATTTTGTCATGCTCTTGTTTTGACTAGGGATTCAATTTTTGAAGGGGTTTCCTTGCTTGGGTAATGTATTTTGTTTTGAGACCTTGTTCTGGTTTCCTCACGTCTGTTTTGGGTTGTTCGTACGGGTTTCTTGTTGTGCCCTAGTTTTTGGAAATGACATATCAAGTGAATTACAGTTTTGCAATATAACCTTTTTCATGGTTTTAATGACTTTTGTATGGAGAAGTTGTAGGAGGGATAAACTAGGCTATTTCTAGTTTCCTTTGGGGCCCATGTGACCTAGGGTTTATGGTTCATACGACCGCCTTGTTTTAAATAGTCTTTGTTTGCTAGAATATTTAGTTCTTGAGTATGGTAATGAAGATTTTGTGGAGAAAACTCTGAGCATCATAAGGTATAAGTCAAGAGTTATGCATGGACATCAAGAAGAAGTACGAGAAATGAGTAAAGACTTGAATCAATAGATGATTGAGTTAGAGGCGGTTGTGGCCATTTTAATCAACTTAGATTCCTCCAATAAAGAAGGCATGTCGTTGGATAAACTAAGGGAGAGATGGAGGATTAGGTTTGAGGAAAACATGCAAAAGGGAGTTGATGGGGAGAATTTATTGTTAGATCAGCTTATGGATATCCGAGAAGAGGTAAGAGTTGCTAGAAAAGAGTTAATCAAGTTAAAGGAGATGCAAAGGTTGGTTTCTGTAGAATTTGAAAGAATCAAATTTGAAGGTGATTGGTTAGATGGGTCGGATTTGGGTACTCTTCAATAGGTGTTCTCCAGTTACGATGAGTACATCCTTGAGCATTCAGTGCAAAAGTGACTGACTCTTTTCGCCATACTCTATCTGCTCTTCTCCTCTTTTTGTGGGTTTTGACATAAGTTCAACTCTGAGTTTGATCCGTCGGTTTAACTTTCTTCTTGGAGTATCAGATTTCCTTTTTTGTACAATGGAGTGATTAGCCTTGAAACAGGGGTTCCTTAGTTTACTTCTATGTTCAATTTCGACTCCATGAATTGTGGATCTTGATTGATAATTGAGAAATTCGTGCATGTAGCACCCTATATGTACTATTAGAATCTACTTTGTAAAGGTCGGCTAATTGAAGAAAGATCAGCCACCTGAGGATAGAAGATATAAATTAGATCTAGGATTTCAATGTTTTAGAATGATACTCTAAAAGGTTCAGTAAAAAGGCTTGATTATTTTACAGTTTTCATACGTTTTCATGTCATGATTTTAAAGTTTGGATCCATTTTTATAAGGTTAATGGTACATGATCAATCCATACACCAATTATTTTGTTGTGCTTAATTGTTCCTTATTTGATGAAAGTTAATAGAAGGAAATGGAATCAAGATCATATCATTGGATTATATGTGAATTAAATTGTTATTGTATTCATTTGATCTATGTTTTGGATGATGAGTGAGTGATTTGTTTGAAGTAAGTTTAGTGATTATTGATGGTATCTGAATTAGCATTATGGATGTATGCAGTAGCATAGTTTATTCTATGGATTGCATCTTGCTATAGTTGTGGTTAGGTGGAATAAACACTCATTATTGATATGCATGTCTAGATATGTAAGAATTTTACTCACGTTTCTTTGATTTAAAGCTCTGATTCATCTTATTCTTTTATTTAAAACCCCCCCAAACATAGACTACTTGATGCTATGCATTCTTGTTCTTTGTTACTAGCAAAGGCCCCTTGAACATTACAGTTATATCAACCACTGAGTGAAATCAACATAATTAAGAACCAATTACCATGACCTTGGGAGTTAGATCTCCATGTGTTATATTTCTCTTTCAGGAGAAATAGAATAGTAATATTATGTTTAATGTTGTTGTGTTGTTTTGACCATCAATAGATCTGGCACTAGATGGAGGGCTTGAAGAACAAGCTGGCTCGCCTTGGGTCATTTTCACTAGATAGGTAGGAGAGAGATCTTAGATCTTCTCAGAATCTTGAACCACTTGTTGAACTCCAAACCCCCATAGGGCATAGGCCCCGGGCTCATAGAGTCTTGATCCAACCTTTATCACCACCGCTCACCCCACCTGGGTTTCCACCAAACCCACCTACACCACCTCACCGGCCACTTTCACCCATTCTACAACTTACTCAACCTGTATCACCGCCAAGACCTATGGCTTACTTTATTAATAACCCTTCACCATTAGGGACTATCCCTGGAGGTATACATGATCTCCTAAAGAGCCCGGTGAGGTTTTGTCCTAAGCACATGGATGGGGAGTCAAGAAGTGCCGAGGAGCACATACAGGCATTTAAAGATGCCTGTACCCGTGCTCAAGTGGCTCATTAGGATGTTGTGTGTAGATTGTTCCCCTATTCGTTGGGAGACATGGCGTACAATTGGTACCTAAACTTACCCCAAGGGTTAGTTCTAAGTTGGATGGATTTAGAGAACGCCTTTATCAATCAGTTCAGGGTTTATGTAGACCCTGCTATCCTTTACCACCAGTTTTCCACTATAAGAAAAGAACACCATGAACCGCTGCCTCTATTCAACACCAGGTTCCAAAGAATGTACTGAAGGTTGTAGGATCCTTACCTGGTGGTTGAGAACATCGCCATCTTGGCATACTTAAGGGTTATGGACCCTTTGATTGGCTTGTTCTTGAAAAGGACGTATCACGCTAATGAAACTAACTCTTTGGCTAAGGTATATCATCTCGCCATTCAGTTGCAACAACAGATTAGTCTGCAATACGGGAGTCTAGGAGGAGTTCTCTCTCCTATAGGATACCAAATTTCCAACCCACCCCTTCTATTCAATACGGTCCCAGGGATGTCCTATTCCCAATACGAACCCATGTCTGAATTCCAAGCTTCACCTCCCTTGCCATTTTTTAATAATGGTCCCCAGGATTCCTCCAAACAAAATCAAAATTACCAAAATCTAGCTGGAGGATCAAGTTCAGTTAATCAATCTTTTGCTGTGAAGAATGTAGAAAGTGAAAAGACTCTCCAACTGACCAACAAGATGGAGACTCTAAAAAAGACACTATCTCGGATGTTTAACAACATGGCTCAACTTAGACAAAATCCCCCTTAGAACCAGAACCAAGGTTTTCAAGATCAGGGAGGATATTCTTATCAGGGTGGTTATCCTACCCAAAATCCTAGTCAGAATTATAATACCAACCAGAACACCAATAGGAATTTCCAGAACCAAAAGTCCTCTAATCAAAACTATCAAAATCAGAATAGAGGATACAATCAAAGGCCTAATAACAATAGGCCATGGAATACTGGACCCAATAACGGAGGAGTTTCCCACAATTATCAAGCGGGAGATGAGAAGCTGCACATTGCTAATGTGGCATACCTCAACCTTATGACCAATTGGTGTAGACTACATCATACCGCGGTCCATTTTGAGGTATATTTCCTAGAGATGGAAAAGATGGTTAAGATAGCCCGAGCTGATGCTGCATTCCAGGGTGCATCCAACAAATCTGGTATGATATGATATCTTTGAGGAAGAACTTCCATTCCCCAACCAAGAAGACAATGAAGTAGTAGAAGATGTGTACGATGCCCAAGCCTTCCAAACCAAGGGGGGCCATTTCCTTAGAAATCAAAATAGAGGGCCATTCACGACCTCTGCCCCTCCGAATAACATGGTCCCACCAAATCAGAATGCGGATAATAATCCACCACCACCAAAGGGACCATCAAATTCTTAGAACAAAGGTAATTCATCTTCAATTCCTAAATATCAGGTTAGGAGTGATTCATAATTTGATTTCATTACAGAGATGCAGAGGCAGAAGACTTCAATGTCTTTCTTTGATATTTTGAAATGATGCTCGGCTCAAAAGGAAATCTTGTTGAAAGCCTTGGGGGAAGCAGATAGGTCAAAAGGAAGAGAAAAGGAGACCCCTACTAATGAGAAGAATGCAACGATCTATAAAGGTAAGACTGGTACTCCACCTTTCTTGCTAAGTTTGAGAATTTTTGGAAAGAATTTACATAACTGTCTATTGGATTATGGGGCATCGGGGAATGTCATGTCATTTTCCATTTGTAGGAAGTTAGGTCTGAGCCCACTCTAGACAAATAAAAAGGTTATCCAGTTAGATAAAACAGAAGTTAATGTGGTAGGAGAGCTTAAAAGTATCCATGTATAGATTGGATTTGATCCAAGGATCCAAGCTTATGTGGATATCCAAGTCATAGATATCCCAGAAACCTATGGTATGCTCTTAAGCAGAGACCTGATGAAATGTCTAGGTGGATATTTGTCTTTGAATTTATCACACATGTGGCTGCCCTGGAAAGGAATAGAAAGACAGATCAGAATTGAAAGTGAGCCCAGGCTCAAACACATGATCACTGAATATGATTCCCCTAATGAGGTAGCCTATTTCGAAACCGAGATAGGAGTTTACAAGCAGGAGGAAATCATGACCTTTTCAATACTTCATTCTGATGACTCACCCCTTTCATAGCAAAATGACCCAATGATTACTATTAATCAACAAGTCCTAACAAGGAATTTACAATAGGATAGGCTGGTACTGGGAGAGGAGGTCGATATGTGGAGTCTCCTACTTCCTAACTAGTGCAGGGTGCATTACCAGAACCATTCTAAGTTAACTTGCCAACCCTATGTAGACATTTTAAAACATGTCTCCAGGCTAGAAGAAACTTGTGAATGTCAACCTCAAGCCTCTACTAATGAATTTCCATTTCAAGCAAAGGATGCAACCATCCTTATGAGAACTGGCTCTGCGTAGAGGGAATCATCTTATCAACTCGAGCAGACTCAGGTTCTGTGTTCTAAATTACCAATAGAGACTGAGGAATCTCAGTCTTTGCCAATTACACTTACCCCAGAAACACTTCCAATGCCCAGGGCATTGGTGACAAACGTGCTAAATTATGACTTGACTCAAGGGGAGGGTCAAGAATCACTTCCTAAACAAATTTTCAATTCAGGAGAATCTTCTGATGAACTATGCCCCCAGTTTCCATCAAGTACTGATGATCAGCACCAGTCTGAGCCGCCATATACTTCTGCCAAGTAAAAGACTGTAGGGCAGAAAAAGAAAGAGATCCCAGCCCCAGATCAATTATGGAGTCTAAAATTTGATGGCTCTAAGTCCAAATCAGGAAGTGGAGCAGGGGTGGAATTAACCAATCCAAAGGGGAAGACTTACTTTGCTTCCTATATGTTATAGTTTGGTTGCACAAACAATGTGGCAGAGTATGAAGCACTTGCTAGGGGCTTAATTTTTTCTCATCAGAAGAAGGTCACATCTCTTATGGTGATGGGGGACTCTAAATTCATTATCAAATAGGTTTGCAGCCAATATACCTGCCATAATAAAAGATCGGCTGCTTACAAAAATAGGGTTTGGAATCTGATCGAGGACTTTGACACTTTCAGAATTACTTTGATTCCTAGGGAACAAAATTAGATTGCAGATGCTTTGGAAGTTACTGCTAGTACTTTGGAGCCTATGCAAGACTCCAAATTGAAAATATTTTCAGTTGAGCTAGTTTCAATCCCAGCAGTCCCTGATAATGTTCAGAATTTTTAGGTCTTCGATGATGACCAACACATACTTGCCTTTTTGGAAAGTTTAGATGTCTTTAAAGGGCAGATCATAGATGAATCAGATAGAGATCAGGGAGAATGGGACCCTGAAGGTTGTGATACAAAAGGAGTAATGAACTTAAAGAGTAATAAAATCCCCAAGGGGATGGTAGCCTTAGAAAGGATATTTGATTTTGATCCTCGGGCTCGGGAGAGAGTGCCAATGCAAAGTGAAGGAGGGAAGTATGAATCTATTAATTTGGCTGATTCAGGTCCCGAAAGAAATGTCCTTATAGGCAAGACCTGTCCTGAGGAGATCAGAAATGAGATAATTAAGGTGTTAAAAGAAGATATTGCAAAAAATTCCTGGAGTTATGAAGATTTGAAGACTTTTGACACCTCTGTGATCACTCACACAATACCGTTGAAGCCAGAAGCCAAGCCCTTTCATCAAAAGTAGTGCCCGGTTAATGCTTTGATCGAACCATTGATATAGAACGAAGTGCAAAAGCTTTTATCAGCAAGAATCATCTTCCTAGTAAGGCACTCCATGTGGGTTGCCAATCTAGTTCCAATACATAAGAAAAGTGGGGAGATCAGGTTGTGTGTTGATTTCAGGAATCTAAACAAAGCCTCGGAGAAGGATAACTATCCACTTCCTTCTCTTGATGAGGTATTACAAAATTTTAATGGATCCCAGATGATGTCATTCTTAGATGGCTATTCTGGGTATAACCAAGTGCTTGTCAGTCATGAGGACAGGATGAAGACTGCCTTTACTACAAAATGGGGGACATTTTCCTATCAACGCATGCCATTTGGCCTCATTAACGCTGGAGCTACCTTTCAACGCGCAATGGATGTGGCTTTTAAGGATTTGATAGGTAAGTGTATTATTATATATGTAGATGACTTGACAATATTTTCCAAGAAAAGAAAGGATCATGTTGTTGATTTAGCAAAGGTCCTTAAGAGATGTATCAGCTATGGAGTATCTCTAAATCCCAAGAAGTGTGTCTTTGGAGTTTCTGAAGGGAAACTTCTAGGGCATGTGATATTAGAAAAGGGAATATCCATAGATCCCGACAGAGTGGAGGCTATTTTGAAATTGACGATGCTAGGCAGTAAAAAGGAGATGAGGTCCTTCTTCAGGAGGATTAATTTTGTAAGGAAATTCATAACAGGGTTTGCAGAAATTGTCAAACCCCTCAACGAGATGATGAAGAAAGATGCTAAAATTGAATGGAGCAATGAGGCTAAATCTGCATTTTCACAGATTAAGCAATCAATATCTAAGGCACCGGTCTTGACCAGCCCAGATTGCCTAAAGCCCTTTTATATTTATTCATTTACATCTGATCATTCATGTGCATTAGTCCTAACACAACACAGAGGTGAAGGAGATCAAAGACCAATTTCCTTCATGAGCTCGCCATTCAAGAATGCAGAAGTCAGGTACCCACCCTTGGAAAAATAGGCCTTTGCATTGGTACGAGTAGTAAAAAAGTTCAGGCATTACATTTTGAGAAGTCAAGTTATTGCTATAGTTCCTGATCCAACGATTAATTCTCTCCTTATGCAAAGAAAATTAGGGGAAAGAAGAGGAAAATGGATGGCTATCCTACAAGAGTATGATTTAGAGATCCATCCAATGAAACTTTTCCAAGGACAAGGCTTATCAAAGGCCATGGTAGATGTTGACAAGAATATTACTTGTTAGCCATATACTGTGCATGCATTTACCAAGGACCCATGGTATACTGACTTGATCTTCTTCCTTCTCAATAACAGATGCCCAGAAGGGATGAATGCTACCCAGAGAAGGGCACTGAGGATGAAGAGTGCTCATTACATGCTCAAAGGAGGGGATCTATATAGAATAAATTATGAGGGAGTGTATCTGCGATGTCTAGATCAACAAGAAGCTAAGCATGCCATGGCTGAATTCCATGGTAGGCATGGCACAGGACATGGATCAGTAGATTCATTGGCCCATCAAATCCTCAGGTTCGGATATTATTGGCCCCAAGTGTTTAGGGATGCACATCAACACGTTAGGACATGTCATACATGTCAGACTTCTGCATCAAAGGAGCGTAATCTAGCAATGCCTCTACAACCAGTATATGAGGTAAGACCATTTTCCCAATGGGCACTGGATTTTGTTGGGGTAATTAATCCTAATTCTTCTGCAGGAAAAAAAATCATCCTAACTACTATAGACTATTACACCTGTTGGACTGAGGCTCAACCATGCAAGAATAGCACCACTGATGTGGTTATCAAATTTCTCACTGAAAACATTGCTACCAGGTTTGGAGTGTCGTTCGCCCTAGTATGTGACAATGGCCCTACCTTTTCATCTACTGAATTTATACAATGGGCTTATGAACATAAAATTATCTTGAAGTATTCCTCTAACTACTATCCTCAAGGAAATGGTGTAGCAGAATCTACTAACAAGAATCTATTAGAAGTGATAAAGAAGTTACTTGAAAGTAATCCTAGAGACTAGCATACCCAGTTAAGATTTTCCTTATGGGCAGATCGAACCCGTATTAAGGTTGCTCTAGGAAGTTCCCCTTTTAGATTGGTCTATGGCCAAGATCCAGTTTTCCCCATACACTTATAGATACCTGTTCTTAAATTCATGTAGGAGTTTTATACAAGAGATGACTGGATTGAGGTAAGAATAAATAGCCTTTTAAATATGGAAGAACAGACAGATGCTGCTCTACAACAGTTTTTCAAGCATCAGGTTGTTGTCAAATGTTGGTTTGACAAAAGAGCTAAGATTAAGGCATTCAGAATCTTAGATCTGGTGTTGCTGTGGGACAAGGCTAAGGAGAAAAAGGGTGATCACTAGAAATTTGATAGACTCTGGCTAGGTCCGTATCAAGTAGCCGAGATCTCGGGTGAGAACGCTTTTCATTTGAGCACCTTAATGGGAGAACTTGTTCTATTGCCAGTTAATGGGTAGTTTCTCAAGCATTACTTCAGATCGTAAAGGTTTGAGTTTCTGAATTGGTTTTATATATGTATTTTGTGTAATTACTGGTTCTTGGCTTCCTTTTTGTTGTTTCTTTCTTTCTTTTTGTTTCCTTTGTTGTTTTGTGTCTATTTTTGTCTTCTTCTTTAGGGATTCTCTTTTCTTTCCATCTTAAAACAATGGGGTTGTTATTCAAAGAATGTTGTGGGAACTAGGAGAGAAATTGGTTTAGGCATTTTTGGGCATATATGTCAAAATATTTTGTTCTAAAGCTCATGCCTTATGGTTATTTTAGCATGAGTCTGAAGGCTATTAGGATTAAGGTATATTGTAGATAACCTCCTAAACTATCATTGAAATCTGTCACAAAATAGATAAAACATCTGACTATGAAGTGCCTATTCATCTCAGGGTGATTATATCTTCGATTCAAGTGAAAAATATATTTCCCCAAAACTGTCATGGGATCCACTGTAGTTCTCAACCCACATCTCAGACTATTAAATTCTTTGTATTGAGAAGGTTTTTGAAAAGAATTTTCACAAGTAAGGCTTGTAAAAGAAATAAGAAAAGAAAAAGAGAAGTACTAAAATAAAGGAAAACTCAATACTAAATGGGCAATTCAAGCATCTCTATCGGGGCTATGGATGCCTGACTAGTAGTAGAGAAATGCTTTGAAAGAACTAGAGGTATCTCCGTCGGGGCTATGGACGCCTAACTGGCAGTGGAGCAATACCCAGGATTCCATTGCACGACAGTTGAAGGACTCAACCCATGTAGCTTGGATCGTAGATATAGCTGTTTAGGTGTGGAAAAAGCTCAAATAAAGAAGGATGCACCATAAGCATGCACACACTCAGATTCAAACAACAGTTTATGTTGGTCCTACATTTGAGATTCCAGCTCAACTTTACTTAAATATTCTGATCACACTTAAGTTAACATGTCTCATAAATTATAAGTTTTGGGGTGACTAAATTCTTCAATATATTAAAAATGGGTAAACCATTTTTCCCCAGCCGAGTCGCCATTTGTTATGCCTTGCATAACCACCCCATTTTGTTTTTGTGTTGGAATAAAATGGGTCCCCCTTTTGTTTTGTTTTTTCGCCTTTGGTTGTTTGGTTGGGTCTTAGGAGTTCTTTTGTTTTTCTCCTAAGTATGTCTTTTTTTCTATCGGAGGTGGGTCTAGAACCAAATCTAAACATGGAACTCTTTCAAGGTTTCTAGTTCAGATATAGTTCCAACTCCGACTTCGCCTTCTCTTTTGTTTCTCCTTTGTTTTGTTGGTTGTTTTCGACTAACACTTGGGTTGGTCCGTCCTCCTTTTTGTTGGTCGTTTCCTTTTGTTTTGTTTGTTTGTTCGCGTGGGATCAGAATCGAGATTGGAACTCACATAGGAAGTTTCAAGTTTTCATTTTGTGTTACCGTCCTGACTCTATCTCCACTCTTTTTCTTCCTCGCTTTCTTTGTTGTTTGGGCCGGGTTCGGTGTTCGCTTGGGTCCCGATTCCCTTGTGCTTGCGTGTTTTGTTCTTTGCTTTTTGGTCTGGACCAGATCCAAACCTGGAATTGAACTTCAAACTTTGTGAAGTTCCATTTCGGTTTTGTCTCTGCCCCCGTCTTCGTTTGTTGTTTTTGGTCGGTCCTTTTTTCGGGGTCGGATTCAGGGTTGGAAATGAAGTAGGTAACTTTATTTGGTTTCTTTATTTTGTCTCCAACCCGGCTCTGCATCCGCCTTACCTTTTGATGTTCTATGGATTTGACTTAACTATCTGTTCGGGTCATTGGCTCTGTCCCTGAACTACTGCATTTATGGCATTAAATGCAGCCTGTTTGCACGTGCGAATTATTGATTAAAGGTTTAATTATGCTTAAATTGCCTCATTGTTATTATTATGTGAATTGTTTAAGCAAACCACGGCCAGGAAAGTCTCGAGAGAATTGATTTGATCGCGGGGGCGAATTGCAGAGCGAATCTTGGCGAATTTCTAGTCAATCCTAAGGACCGTTTTGAGGTAGGTTTTGTTGTCTTTCTTTCTCCTATTTTTCTTTCGAGTGTGTTGTTTTGGCGCATTCGCGGGATGGGTTTTGTTCTTTTTCTTTTATTTTTGTTTCCTTTGTTAGTGTTTGTGCTTTTCTTTTTATTCTGTTTGTTTGGTTCTTTCTTTTCCGTTCCGTTCCGTTCTGGGTTTGTCTGTCGTTTGTCATTCTTGGTTTCGTTGTTTGTTTTGTTGTCGCTTTCGTGACAGGTCTATTTTTTCATGCTTTGGTTTTGACTAGGGTTTCAATTTTTGAAGGGGTTTCCTTGCTTGGGTAATGTATTTCATTTTGAGCCCATGTTTTGGTTTTCTCACGTCGGTTTTGGGTTGTTCGTATGGGTTTCTCGTTGTGCCCTAGTTTTTGGAAATGACATATCGAGCGAATTAGGGTTTTGCAATATAACCTTTTCCATGGTTTTAATGACTTTTGTATGGAGGAGTTGTAGGAGGGATAAACTAGGCTATTTCTAGTTTCATTTGGGGCCCATGTGACCTAGGGTTTATGGTTCATACGACCGCCTTGTTTTAAATACTCTCTGTTTGCTGGAATATTCAGTTCTTGAGCAAGGTAATGAAGATTTTGTGGAGAAAACTGTGAGCATCATAAGGTATAAGTCAAGAGTTATGCATGAACATCAAGAAGAAGTCTAAGAAATGAGTAAAGACTTGAATCAACAGATGATTGAGTTAGAGGTGGTTGTGGCCATTTTAATCAACTTAGATTCCTCCAATAAAGAAGGCCTATCGTTGGATAAACTAAGGGAGAGATGGAGGAGTAGGTTTGAGGAAATCATGCAAAAGGGAGTTGATGGGGAGAATTTATTGTTAGATCAGTTTATGGATATCCGGGAAGAGGTAAGAGTTGCTAGAAAGGCGCTAA
Source organism: Sequoia sempervirens (assembly GCA_007258455.2). Lineage (NCBI taxonomy): Eukaryota > Viridiplantae > Streptophyta > Pinopsida > Cupressales > Cupressaceae > Sequoia > Sequoia sempervirens. Next base: position 410,899,629 of record VDFB02047230.1, on the reverse strand, counting down.
TCAAGTTAAAGGAGATGCAAAGGTTGGTTTCTGTAGAATTTGAAAGAATCAAATTTGAAGGTGATTGGTTAGATGGGCCAGATTTGGGTACTCTTCAATAGGTGTTCTCTAGTTTTGATGAGTACATCTTTGAGCATTCAGTGCAAAATTGACTGACTCTTTTTGCCATACTCTATTTGCTCTTCTCCTCTTTTTGTGGGTTTTGACATAAAGTTCAACTCTGAGTTTGATCCATAGGTTTCACTTTCTTCTTGGAGTATCAGATTTCCTTTTTTGTACAATGGAGTGATCAGCTTTGAAATAGGGGTTCCTTAGTTTACTTCTGTGTTCAGTTTCGACTGCATGAATTGTGGATCTTGATTGATAATTGAGAAAATCGAGCATTTGGCACCCTATATCTACTATTAGAATCTACTTTGTAAAGGTTGGCTAATTGAAGAAAGATCAGCCACCTGAGGATAAAAGATAGAAATTAGATCTAGGATTTCAATGTTTTAGAAAGATACTCTAAAAGGTTCAGTAAAAAGGCTTGATTATTTTACAGTTTTCATATGTTTTCATGTCATGATTTTAAAGTTTGGATCCATTTTGATAAGGTTAATGGTACATGATCAATCCATACGCCAGTGATTTTTTTGTGCTTAATTGTTCCTTATTTGATGAAAGCTAATAGAAGGAACTAGAATCAAGATCATATCATTGGATTATCTGTGAATTAAATTGTTATTGTATTCATTTGATCTGTGTTTTGGATGATGAGTGAGTGATTTGTTTGAAGTAAGTTTAGTGATTATTGATGGTATCTGAATTAGCATTATGGATGTATGCAACAGCATAGTTTATTCTATGGATTGCATCTTGCTATAGTTGTGGTTAGGTGGAATAAACACTCATTATTGATATGCATGTCTGGATATGTAAGAATTTTACTCATGTTTCTTTGATTTAAAGCTCTGATTCATCTTTTTCTTTTATTTAAAACTCCCCCAAATGTAGACTACTTGATTCTATGCATTCTTGTTCTTTGTTATCAGCAAAGGCTCCTTGAACATTACAATTATATCAACCACTGAGTGAAATCAACATAATTGAGAACCAATTACCAGGACCTTGGGAGTTAGATCTCCATGTGTTATCTTTCTCTTTCAAGAGAAATAGAATAGTATTATTTTGTTTAATGTTGTGCTATTTTGACCATCAATAGGGCTCAAATCGAGCTAGCTTCTAGCCTCAGGTTCTCAAATTTCTGATCGTTCGATCAATTTGAGTGAAATCGCAAAGAAATGTTGACATTCATAATTTTGAAGTCTTCGCAGAATTCCTTAACTGCCAGAATTCCCTGATTTTCCGCCCTTCATTTTCTCAAAGACATGCAAAAACCTGGAATTGGGCTTGCCTCACGGATTTCCTCTCCCAACGGATTTTCCCGAAAGTCTCACCATTTGAAGAATTGGAGAGATAAATGGATTGAATTTGTGTGTCTTGACATTTCATGGTTAATTTGAATAATTAGAGAGATGGTTCATGCTTCTTTTCTTCGTTTGGATGATCAATTTATGATATTTATGCGATGATCGTTAAAATCCACCTGGCATGGAATTCCCCAAAACTCCTCTCTGGCTTGATTTCCCCGGATGGCTAAAAAATCCCAGATTTCTAAGAAATTGTGCCTTATGATGATTTAAGGGATTTTAATCATGATTTTTAAATTGTTGAATGATAAAAATGCTATTTGTGATGAGCTAAACTTGATTCTAATGTGGTAAAGAGGATTTATTGTGGTCTCTTGTCGATTGCAGGTTGAATCAAGTAAGGAAGTTGCAAGTGGAACCGTGAGCAAGTAGATGGATCAGGGTCCTAAGGGATCTTCAGTCTTAGAAGCAGAAAGGATCAAAATTGACATAAAGAGTAAGGTTCCTGAGTCCAAGCTTTCTTCCATCTGGACTGAAGTAGGTGACACCAATGTAGGCAGATGGGATTATGAGGAATTCAAGACAAGAATGGCACATCAGGACCCTCCATTGTTGGCAAGAAGGTTAGTGGAATTAGGATTGGCTCATGTGGCTAGTTTTCCTCATACGATTCAATGCTAGGAGCTAGTGCTTGAATCTGCTAGACATTATGACAGAGGTACACAAAGAGTGATCAGTCCTCAAGGTAAGGTGTTGGAAAAATTCTCTCCTGTATCTGTGGCACAAACCTTTCACATGCCTAACGTATCTCATGTGGTGGCACTGGACTTGGAAGTTGCTAAAAATTATTTTGAAGATGATTCAAGCAAGGCTCTGTAGGTGGTAAATTCTTGGTTGGAAAAACCTAAGCCCCACATCTCAAAGCTGCCAAAATAATTATTCAGGGGAAAATTCAAACCATAGTTTTATGATGCTATCACATTACTTAGTAGGGTAATAGGTTTGAAGAGTGCAGGAGTCTTTGAAAATTGGATGTTCCTTGTTATAGTGAGGATGGAATAGAATACCAATTATCACTGGGCAGGCATTATAAGTGCCATGATACATGATCAACTGTGCAATGTCTTGCAAACTAAGAGCTTTACAATGACTTCTTACCTGGTTTATGCATTGGCTAGGTTTCATCCATATAAGGGATTGAGTACACGAGGAACCTTTGGGCGGGATGTGATATATGAGGTCTATCCACAGCTACATCTGGGAAGCTCAAGCTATAGAAGGGTGAATGATGAATTCACCATGTACATCACTAGGTTGCTCCAAGGTGTAGAGCATGTTAGAATATCTGATAGTGCTAAGGAGTTGATCAAAAGGTATGGGACTTGGTTTATACAGTTTCCCATATTTTCTTACATAAGGATAGATGGTTTCCAGAGGGCCCCTTACAGAATTCCTAGGCATCCTACTTATCACCTCATACTCCTGGAAGTCACAAGGCAGATATGTGATTTTGATGCCATAGTGAAGAAGGAGAAGCATAAAACAGGATTTGGAAATGACTTTCCCCTCAGGGTGGGCAGTAATGAGGCTTGTCCTTCCATACATACAACACACTTCTCTAAAGAGGAGATGTGTACTCTAGGCCATTCTTTCCATTCTAAAAGGTCCAGGTTTGATAGAACTGGTGAAGCCTAGAAGAAGGCTAGTAGAGAGTACAGTCACAAGGATGACCTAGAGGATTACTAGGCTAACTGTAAAGATGAGTTTGAGATTAGAAAGAAGAAATTCAGTAGGTTACCAATTAACTTGAATAGACTGTACAATGTTAAGGTCATCCCATATTAGATAGATGATGATGGAGATTTAATTCAGGACCATGACTATGAGGCTGTAAAAGATAAACTAGTTGGAGAAATAGACTGGCTGAAGGAAGAGAAAACATGATTAGAGCAGATCATGACTCCAGTGATTAAATACACAAAATTGTGGCTCAAACACAAGATTTGGGAATTGGAGAGTGAGGGTGTGATATGCACCTATGATTTGATGGGAGACTTGGAGTCTCATTCCACCTCTGAAGAATCAGCAAAAAAGGATCTTAAGGGTAAGACTAAGGTGAGTTCCCCTTTCAAGATAAATATAAAAGAAGTTCAAGCAGAGGAGATGGAAGAGGCAGAGAAGAAAATAAATCCCATTGCTAAGAAAAGGAAACACATTTCAAAGATGAAGAAAGCTGCAAGGTATGAAACTGAAAAGGAAGGAAAAGAGGCTAGTGTTTATGTGCCTAAGAGAAGAAGAATAGTAAGGTTGTCATAGAAGGATAAGGAAACTTCTAAGGCAAGAGATGTAGTTGGACCACCAGTAGTAAATGTGGAAAGTTCACGAGAGAAGACACAAGTGTACATGAGAATATCAAGGACTCCATCCCCTAAAGATGGTGTACCAAAGAAAAGTGCTCCCACAGTTGTTCCTGCCACTAAGCATGATAATATCCCTCCTCATGAAGCTCACAATACACCAAGTGAACCCAAAGATGATGAAGAGTATCAAGATCAAGAAGGAGAAGAATTCCAAGAAGGTGAACTCTACAGTGTTGAAGTAGAAATAAAGAAGGTGTTGCAGTCTCCTCTGGCAACTTATGAGGATTCACCTGTAAGAAGTGAAGAGGATAGACCTCCTTAGAGAGAGGAAGAGCCAGTCAGAACTCCTTCACCAGTGCATGAGGAAGAAGAACATGATGAGGGAAAATAGGATAAAGTTGAAGAAATTCCTAAAAGGTAGGATGTGAATGAAGAAGTACCCAAGGTTCACCAGGATCTATGGTTGGACAAGGTAGTGTACATTTGGATTCCACAGTTCCAAGATGGTTGGATAGAGAGTTGAAGAGTAAATAGGTTGTGGTGGATGACACTCTCCCTAACTGGGATGAATTGCTGGCAAACATAGGAAAAGGAAAAACAAAGAAGGCCATGGTTATTTCAAAGATTGAAAGAGATGAAGCAAATAATAGGGTGGTTCACATTGCTACTCTAGATCCTGACAAGAACAAAGATGATGTGACTGGTAGTGACTACAGTGTGCAGACTATCAACTTAGGGCCTACTTCCATGGAACATGAAATTGAAGAATATGAAGGCTCTAGTGCTGCAATCTTGGATAGATTAAGGAAAGAGGTGCAAACCAAGCAAGAATTGAAGAGGGAGAATGATAAACTTAAGAAATATCTGCAAGACTTGATGAAGCCCTTACAATCCATCAGCTCCTCATCATCCGTTGTAGGCTTCCTACCACAAGAAACAATAACTGAGTTGGAGAGAATGAAAGCTACTACTCATGCCACAACAAGTTGGTTGCAGGGAGTGCAAGCTAAGGGAGATAATTCTATCAAATACATCCTTTCAACTCATGGAGATGCTATGAGGTCAATAGATTGGTTAAGAAATGTGTTAGCCTAGGATAAGGAGGATGTGGATCTCTTGTTGCAAAAAACCAAAACTATCATGGAATACACTGAAGATAAATTGGTGAGTGATGGAATTCTTCCTTCCTCCAAAGCTGCAAAACCTTGGGAATGGTTTGAAGTTTTGTAAATAAGGAAAAGGGTTTTGAAGAATGTGTATAAGCAAAGGAAAAAAATTGAGGACACACTTACTAAGATCTACAACAAATACATTTCCTTCTTTGAGGTTATGATAGGAAGAGAAAGGTTTGCACCGAAACATCTAAGTTTGGAGTAGTTAAGGAAATGGTGGCGAGATGTGTATTCTACAATCAATGAGAACCCAGTCATTGAACATCAGTTGGATGATGCAACTACATACATTGCAGTAATGGAAAAATATCAAACCAGTAAGGTGGATTGGGATAAGGTTGTAGATCAGTCAAGAGAGGACATTAAGTCCATTGAAAGGAGAATTAAAGTATTAGCCATGCCACCTATGGCCAACTTGGACAGGATATTTTGGATGGTGCAGGATAGGGTGGAGCGAGATAGGGACAAAGGGGAAGGTAGTTAATACAATGCCTCATCAAAATTTGCGCTTCCCCATTATTTCTCTTCTTCCTTCGCATGCATTGGACCGAGCTTTGTTGGAGATCCCAGGCTGCCTGGATGGAGTACATGCATTTAATGCCCACTTTGTTTTATTTTGAATTCCTCTTGGCTAACTTGTTTTGTGGCCGTTTATTATTGTAAACCCTAATTGGGCCAAAATATCTTAAGGGTATCTATAAATATGGCATTCTACCTCATTTGTAAGGGCTAGATAGTTTTTACTAGGAGCGAATTAAGCAATATAGCCAGAGCTAGAGTTATGAGTTAGTATCATTTTCAAGCAAGTGTTGTAATAGAAGACTGGAATTGTTGCTACTTTGGGTGATTTAATGCAAGTAAAGACATTGTGATTTGGTGCCTTTCTTGTGTTGAATTTTATCTAGCATGGTTCATGTGATTCTATCTTTTGAAATTTCTTAGGTTTATTTGATGCATGACAGGTTTAGTGTTAGAGGAATTAATATTGTTTATGATTTGATACTTGAGGTGTTGCAGCAATCTCTAGTCCATAATTTTATGCAGCTAGTTGATTGTTAGTTACTTTGAAAAGTTACTCTGGACTTTAAATTCACTGTGCTTAGTTCAATTGTGGACGTTTGTTCATTTCAATTGCAATAGGGTTGTTTTGAATGAATGTTCATAATCTGAAAATATTTAATGCCTTAGAAGATTGCACTATTTCTATAAGATTGTAGATTCATCTGGGTCAAGTAGGAATCAGTTTATGAGGGATTAGTCCATTTCAAGTGTTTCATCATTTGCATTGTTAATTTTAGGATTTGTGTTAAATTTAAGAACCTCTTTGAAACCTGTATCTATGTTTCTATTTCTTTGTTATCTGAGTTAGATTTAGGATCTCAAGTATCACCATATTGCAAAATTTGATAAGCTCTGAGATTCAGCATTTGCTTGTAGTAAGGCCCCTTTGTGATTAGCAACATTTTCACATTTATCACTAAGTTGTTTATGCATTGTCAAGACCTGACATTAGAGACCTTGGGGTTATCTCTTGAAACTTGCTGATAGAGATTTACCTTTCAAGAGAGATAGGATTTCCATATTCTGTCTAAGTTGTTGTTGTGCAGAAAACACCATCAACAAAGACCAGTAAACAAGAATGTGATAGGAACTAAATGGGATTTTAGGAACAAACTAAATGAGGATGGAAAGGTTGTTAGAAATAAGGCTAGACTTATGTGTAAGGGCTACTCACAAGTGGAAGGAATAGATTTTGAAGAGACTTTTTCTCTAGTGGAAAGAATGAAAGCCATTAGAATGTTTTTGGCTTTTGCAACACATAAAGACTTCAAGGTGTATCAGATGGATGTCAAGTCTACCTTCTTGAATGGTGAGTTAGAAGAAGAGCTTTTACATTGAACAACTAGAAGGTTTTTCATTGTCATAAGATGTTGATATGGTCTGCATATTATAAAAGGAATTGTATGGAGATACTTGTTGCATAAAGGATTCAAAAAGGGTACCACAGATAGCAATCTTTATTTCAAGATTGAGGGAGATCAGATCTTGATTGTGGTTGTGTATACATTGATGACATAATAATTGGAGGAAATGAAGGTATGTGTAAGATATTTCCAGAGCAAATGCAAAAAGACAAATTGAGATGTCAATGTTTGGGGAGATGAATTTCTTCCTTGGGTTATAGATCTGTTAATCATAAAAAGGAATTTTCATTTCACATTCAAAGTATGTCATTGAGGAAAATTTGAAGAAGTTTGGAATGGAGGATTCTAAACCAATGTGTACTCCCATGGTTACTAGTTGCAAGTTGAGAAAGAAATGATGAATCTCCTAAGACAGATTAGAGTACGTATAGATCAATGATTGGTGGAATACTATATCTTACTACTACCAGATCAGATATCATGCATGCAATTTTTCTTGTGGTAAGATTTCAAGAAGATCCTAGAGAATCACATGTTGCAACAGTTAAAAGGATATTCAGATACTTGAAGGGCACTCTGGATTTTGATCTATGGTATCCTAGGGATATTGATTTCTCTTTGAGTGCTTATATAGATGCAGATTGGGAAGGTTGTGTAGATGATGTATAAGAAGTACAAGTGGAGATGCTTTCTTTCTTGGAAGAAAGTTGGTTACTTGGCTGAGTAAGAAGCATGATCTAGTGTCATTATCTACTATAGAGCCAAGACATATTGTAGTAGCATCATGTTGCACACAAGTGTTGTGGATGAAGTAGACATTGAAGGATATCAGAGTGTCATATGATGAACTTATTTCTATCTTGTGTAATAATTCAAGTGCCATCAATATTTCAAAAAACTCAGTAATGCATTCAAGGAAAAATCATATCTCTATTTGGTATCACTTTCTAAGAAATAAAGTTGCATAGAATGAGGTGAAGTTGGAGTATGTGCCTACAAAGGATCAAGCTGCAGAAATTTTCATAAAGTCTCTTCCAAAAGATACATTTGAGTATCTTCAATGGAAGATAGGGGTTATTACCCCTCCTTTCAACTAGATGCATAAGTTCGTGCATCTATCTAGGAGAGCATTTTAAGAGACATTCTTGTCTTATACTAATGAAGGATACCTCTCAAGGGGAGTAGGTAGTGGTGTTCTTGGTGGTGTAGTTAGGGGAGCATATATTGTGCCCCTAAGAGGGAGAGAGCAGTGGATAGAGTAGAATTAAGTGTGAGAGAGAGTTGCTTGCAAGTGTTGCCTAAAGTGAAGTATGTAGGTGTTGCCATTTTCCATTGATGTCAAAGGGGGAGAGAGTGTAGTATGAAAAAATCCTCAAGTAGGGGGGAGAAAATGGAGGAAAGGGAAAGAGAGTGAAGTTTGAGAAAGTGGTAAAAGTGTAAGGAATGTCCCAGTTAGGGGGAGAGTTGTATGTATGTTGGAGTTGTAGAGTTGCTTCTGTTGGTTAATGGTTTTTCAAAGAGGATGTTGCAATCAATGATAAAGGGGGAGGTTGTTGGATGTTTGTTGGTGTTGTTATTACTATTTTCATTTATGTCAACCTCTCGTATGGTTAGGGAGATTGTTGGATATTGTTGCACTACATTGGCATTAGTGTTGTGATTTGATTTCAACCTCTCTAGTGTGGTCATGTTGAGAAGTGTTTGTGGTATTGAGCAAGTATTGTAGATGTTGTAGATATGTTGAGCATGTGTTTGTGGTGTTTCTGATGTAGGTGGTTCACTTGGTTTCCAAGTGCTTTTGAGAAAATTGAATAAAAGATTGTTTAGTGTGGCAAAGATGTGTTCAGTGTCGTGCTCTGCATTTCTTCATGGTTGAAGATATGCTTGTGCAATTTGGAGTGATGATCAAAGGTGTCAAAGGTGCTATATCTAGATTTTTAGGTTTTGGATCATGTCGTAGTGGAAGTTGTGTTTGACAATGTGTTTCCTATGGAGAAGGTTGTTTGGGAGAAATGAGATTACTCTACATTTATCCATATTGAGCTTTCTTATCTTGTAGATTTGGGAATGTGTTTATATTATTTGTATCGACCTTTCCTAAAGTATCTAGTGTTCAGTTGGTGCACAAGTATGGTGAGTGAGATATTTTTGTGGCAGTGTGGTTGGTTGCACATAATGAAAGTGTTCTTCAGTTTTAGGTGGTTGCAGCAGTATTGTTGAATATTCTGATGGTGTTGGAATATTCTTGGATGTTGTGGAACGTTTCTATGTGGTCTGCATGGTATTTTCACACCTAGAGAGACGTGTATATGTTCGCCTGCTAGTGTTACTATAGGTTTCATTGATCAGGCATGTTAGCGCTAATTATGGAGGTTAATTATTGTTTTTGGAAGTGTGTCAATGTAGATTTGGGTCCTAGTTAACCCTTGGTGTGTTCTACCTTCACTTCCTTTCGCTACAAAAGTTTTTGGTGTTGACCTATTTAGTGTTTGCACGTTTGAGGTGCATAAGTTTCATTAAGGCCAACATGGAGAAGGTTTTTGAGGTTATGGAGGATATAGAAGCAAGGTTAAATTTTGGAGATGTGTGTGGAAGATGTGTGAGTGTTATATAATGTGAATTTGCTCAAGTGTGGTGATCTAAGTGTTAGATTAAACTCATAAGGCTATCAGATGTAGTGAACAGAAGGTGTCTACATTTTTAGTGTTCCTGAAGTTACTAGATGTAGTGAGCTGAAGGTTACAGATGGTGCAAATTTGCTAAGATAGTGAATCTCTTTGTAATAGTCTTCTTCTATTCTTTTTTCTTTCAGACAGTGAGTCCTTTGGGTAGTGAGCCCTTGGCAGTGAGCCATTCTTCTCTTTTGGGAAGTCAGCCTATTGTATTTGATGTTTCTATTCATATTTATGTGAGCTAATCCTCACCATGGTTTTTCCTTGATTATGATTTTCCACGTAAACCTGGTGTTCTCTTATGTATGGTGTTGAATGTGTTTATGTTTCATATGTTTACATTCTACTGATGATTAATAAGGGTTTTGATGGTTAATGATGGATTAAATTTTTAATGTACAAATGATTCACCCCACCTCTCATTTGTCCTGTGTCTAACAAAGTGATCCTTTTGTCTCAAAGAAGGATGACTCTAGTGAGAACAAAGTGCTAGAGGATACCACCCCTAAGAACACACCATCGATTGAATGAGAGGGTACCAATTACTTTAAAGAGATGAATTCCCTTAACATGAACTTTGATTCTATTGGCAGCCTTCAAGTCACTAATTCCAAGGATAGTCCTTAGGTCCCCACTACTAAAGCTAATAAACAAAAACCAATGCTCCATCTATGGTAAAAATTCCAACCAGATTGCCACCTTGAAGAACATAATGGGTGCATAGAAGAAAAAATTAACAATGTGATAAAATTAGTCACAATAATTATGAATAGATCAATTGCCACCATTTCTTTATTATAGGGCAAGGATCACAAGAAGCGGGGAATCTTTAGGCTCATAATAGGAAATGATGATCTCTTCAAATTTTTATTTGAGGAAGGGGGGAATTCCTTTTCCCCCTAATGCTTTTGTTTTCTCCTATGCTATTTATTTTTTGTTTTTTGTGATTAATTTTTTTGTGATATTAATTTGTTGTTTTTGACCAACTTGGACCTATTTTTACTAGCCTTTAAGAAACTTTTGTAAAAGGTCAAGACCTTGGTTTCTCACTTAACTAATAAAAAATATATAAATATAATATTTACTATGATTTTCAAAATAAAAATAAAATAAAATAATTTCCTAAATAATGAATGGTGACTTTTCAAAAGTAAAATTAAAATTTACATACATAAATAAAACTAGTGTATTACCAAAAGGAAAAAAAAATTTAAATAAAAGTAAAGTAAACAATATAGATAAAATAAAGTAGTTCTTAAATAAATAAATAAAATTATGTGTCCATATATATAATAAATAAAATAAAATAGTTTTGAAGTAAAAAAATAAAATAACTCTAAACTAATATTTCTTGGGAAATTTTTAGATATTTGTATTTAAGATAGCTATATTAATTTTATTAACATTATTGATTATAAATTATTGTATCTAATATTTTGTTAGTTTTATCAAACATAAGTAATCTGTATTTAAAATTACAATTCCAATGTTAAAACAATTTATAGAAATAATAGAGATGAAAATGCTCTCCTTTTTTGTTTGTATCGGAGCAAAGAAAAACATAACTCAAGAATAAAACAACAACAATGCTACAAAGAATAAGCCATTGTTCACAATCAAATAACTCAAATCATAGACCTAAGCATATAAAAGCACATAAAACACTAATACAACAAACAAAAAACTATAAACATATCTCAATAACATAATGCATATCAACCACAAAACAAATGTATAAAGATAAAAATAGTCATATACAAACCAACTGAACAATAAAAGTTCAAAAGTAAATAAAATAACTTTAAGTAAATATAATAGCTCTAGAACTATATCTCTTGGAATTTTTTAGATGGAACTATTCTAATTTTATTAACATTATTGACTATAAATTATTGTTTTTAATTTTTTAATATCTATACAAAACTTTAGTAATTTGTAATTAATATTAAAATAAAATCCTAAAGTTAAAATAGTTGATAAAAACAATAGAGATGAAAATTCTCTCTTTTAATTGAAACAAAGCAAAATAAAATACAAAAAACAAAGCAACAATAACACTATAAAGAACAAACTATTGCTCACAATCTAATAGCCCAAAGCATAAACCTAAGCATGTATGAGCATATAAAACATTATAACAATGCACACAAAACCATAAGCATATTTCAAGGACATAATGCATGTCAACCACAAACCAAATGCATAAAGATAAAAATCAATAGTACACAAACCTATAATTAACAATGAAAATTCTAAAGTAAAATAAATAAAAATGTAAGGAAATATAATATTTTTAAACTGATATCTAGATAGATATCTATATTAATTTTATTAATAGTATTGACTACAAATGATTGTCTCCAATATTCTTATTTATGTACCAAACTTCAATAATTTATATTTAGCATTACAAATCTAATGTTAAAACTCTTGATAGAAATGATAGAGATAATATATATCTATAATGCACATTTAATCAAAACAAAGCAAAATCCAAAGAATAAAACAACAGTAGTATTACAGTGAACAAACTACTTTCACATTCCAATAATCCAAACCATAAACTAAGACATGTATTTATAGAACATTAGGAGAGTACACAAAACTATAAACACACCTCAAGAACATAAATCAACCATGAGAGGAATACATCAACCATAAACAAAACAACAAAGAATAAAGCAACAAGAATACCCAAAAAAAAAAAAAATCTTTTCACACTTTCATAACTCAAAGACATATACACAAAACAATAAGTATATCTCAAAGAGATAATCCATGTCAACCACATAACAAATGCGTAAAGATTAAAACCAACCATAAACAAACCCACAAAGAATAAAACAATAGTAATTAAAAAGTTTCTGTTCATAATTTGATAACATAAAACATAAATTTAGACGCATAAAACACCACAACAGTACCAAAAAACAATACACATCTCAAAGAAATAATCCATGTCAACCACAAAACAAATAGATGAAGATTACCGACAGGGAAAATTCATTTTAATAGTATATACAAAAATCTCTTGAAATGTCTTTCAAAAGGTAAAGAAATGAAAGGAAGTATAGCGACTCTCCACCCTGTGAGTTGAAGCAAAATGGCGTGTACAGGCAAAAGGTTAAAAAAGATGAAAAGCATTGATAGTAACCTCTACTTAATGGCAATGTCACAGAGAAGGAATCAGATACGAAACCCTAAATCCTGGATAGTTTTATGTGGGTGGCCATTAAAAAGGTTGTCACTTGATAAGGCCAACCAAGTCCGGAGGAGGGATTGTAAATGTCGGGGTGGTATTTGTACAGAATTATGTACGCAGAGGAATTATTCGAACAAACATTGCATCCGAACTTTACGCCGTGGAAAGGACGTTGCTGAAACTACATTAATTCGGATTAGATTGGCCGTTGGCCTGTTTTATCGTATGTCAGTGGCCAGGAAGCTGCTTTGTACTATTTTTACAGTCAGCAACGAGGACACTCACATGGAGTTGGCAGAGTGAAAGTACAAATAAATTGGTGGAAAAAGAGGAGCTCCAGTGTATCAATTATGTTGTTACATAAAAGTTCACTAAAAAAATTTCAAATGTATCAATAGTTGTCTATTTTATATCTTTTAGTTACAAAAAACAAATATTTTATTAGAGTACTTGTGCAACTTTATTGGTATCAATAGTGCATATGTATTGGATTAATTGTGCAACTTTTGTGGTGGTCAAAGTGAATAGTTATTGAGGTACTAGAGAATATGTATTGGAAGTCAGCTTGACATGACCACTTTTTGACCTTTGCGTACATAACAAATTCTCTTGTGTTCGTTGAAACTACGCAGAAGTGGAAACAATAGTTGTAAGCTCTTAAGTCGCATACAAAGAACACTCCAGCTGATGAGATAAAAACTTCAATATGATATCATTTTTTCCCATACAATGACTAGTGGTTTCACCTGCGACACTAGGGGAGAGGGGCCAGTAGTTGTGCAGGGTCCAATTGTTGTTATAACACTTGTGCTTATAATACTCAATCTTATAACATATTTATATTATATATTGTAAATAAATAATCCACATATAAATAGAAAAATAACCAAATGTTGGTCAAAATGGACCCATACTTGAAAACATGAGAACCTATGAATGTTACATTAAAAAACATAAATACATTCATGAAAAAGGGAAATAAATATGTTTTGTCTCAAATAAAATATCATAATTGTCCATTATAAGTGGGTTATATATAAAATAAAATGCTCATTTAATAAAATACGACACTCATTTAAACAAGTATTGTTATGGACGTGGCTAACGTGTAGACAAAACGCGCCTATGTACATACAAAAACACACCTATGTCGATTATGTAGGTTGAAAGTGAAAGGTTGGAGAGCAGAGGGGACCAAAAAAAATCTAAGTGAGTTGAGGGGTTTCTAATCATTTGGGTTGTTAGTTGTAAAGGATTTTAAAACATTATTCAAGGGTTTTTGTTTGTAAATTGTTTTCAAACTTTAAGTGGGTTGCAGGGTTTATAAAACCCAGTGTTTTGGATCTTAGAATTTTACAAAAGAGTATGAATGTCTTGAAAGGCTTTTGTTAAATTTAGACCCTAGGAATGTAATGAAAGACACCATTTTATAAACACCCATTGTTTTCCAAAAACCATTAACACTCTGTGTTTCACCACTTTGAACAAGTTTATTCATTATTGGCGATAATGGCAAGAAATTGGTGTTCTTGCTATTTGTAATGCACACATACATATACATGCTTAAAAACCACAAGGGTTTTGGTATGTTGTGATGTAGGTTGTAGTTTTATAAACACCCAATGTTTTGCATTTCATTGCATTGCACATCTTTCAAACTGAAAGCATTACTTCACATTGCATAACTAATAAGTAGATGTTGATAGATAGAGGACAAAATTTAAATTACAATATAGTTTTTTTACAAAGTCAACCTAAAAGCAGTTATGCAGTTACTTCACATTACAAAGCTAATAACTATACCCACAACTATAGGGATCTCCACCTGCACAACCAAGTACTATTCTCAAATATATTAATTCCTTCATTCTAGAGTGATAATTGTAGCTGCCAATTGCATTTGTTTGTCATGGCATTCCATGAGACCACATTTTGAGGTATTTTTTAAAACAATTCACTGCCTTGTCTATGAAAGCATAATAATAAGCAACAACATAGACAAGGTAGTGAACTGTTTGAAATAATGGCTCAAAGAAATGTGGTCTCATGGTTAATGGAATGCCATGCCAAACCATAGATAGGTTCTCTGCAAGATCATGGGGGTCCAAAATGTGGTGATGTGAAAGAAAAGACATTTTTAACTTGCTCAAAAACATGAAAATCCACTTTGACTTTATCTAGGCATGGGTAGAAAGCACATAGTGTCAAAGCAAAAACTAGACCAAAATTAATAGTCGTTAGAAATGGATATTCGTTAGAAAACAAATATCTGTTAGAAACAGATGTCCCTTAGAAACGGATATCCCTTAGTAACAGATATCTATTACGAAACAGATATTCGTTATGTTTAGGTTAGATTTTTTAATTTGGTCGTATCCGGGGCTGACCACTTATTTAATTTAATATATTATAATATTTTTTAATATAATTATAATAATGCTTTAATATAGCATGGATATTTAATTTAATACACTTTTATAATTTTTTATAATTTAATATTATATAATATTATTATATTATATTATATTATATTATATAATTTTAAATATATTATAATATAATATTATATATTATTATATTAAATAATATAATAATATATAATTATATAATATTATATTATATTATAATATTATAATATATTATATATTATATAATATATATATATATATAATATAATATTATTATATAGTATTATATTATAATATAATATTGGGTGATCCCACAATCGTGGTTTACAATTTTTGGTCAAATTGGACACTGAAATATATGTTTTTAACTAAATCTTCACTTTTGGGCACCTATAGCGGCTAAATCGTGAGGAATTTGAAGATGATGCAAACTAGAGTTTCGTGACATTTTGTGTGTAGATTCTAAATATATTTTTTTCAAAAATTTTGGAATCAGATTGCACTTATTATTCCATCTCCCTCGAAAACTAGTTTTTTTTTTTAAAACAATATTTTTAAAAAGTGACGCTCACTATATAAGGCATAACTTTTTTTCCATGAAGGATAAAATTCCAATTCTTTCGAATTTAGATTTGTAACTCCAATATCTAGTGATTCCACTTGGTTAGATAGTTTTTTATTTATTTATTTTCTTTAATCAAGTTTTGAAGTCAAACCAATTACAATTCAAACATAGCACGGTCATGTAACATGTAACTTTTTTTATATGTATTGAAATTCAATTTTTTTCTTCTGTTGGATCAAGGACTTCAATATCTGGTGCACTCATATTTTTCAATTTTTTTTTGATAATCTACTATTTTTCTACATGTGCAGAACAAAGAGCTTGATTTTCAGTGAAAAACCTATGTTTAATAAAACTTAAAAAGCAAATACATAATAAAACCAAAACATATTAAAATTATAGTTGTTGGATAGCTCATTTTGAGGACTACCTAATTCCAGTTGGGTTTGCGAAGTCTCCTCCATTTTCATCCTCAACCCGAGCTTCGAAGAGTAAAAATATGGACTTTCAAAGTGTCTGAGGGGGAGAATGAGGGAAAAGGGGGTTCGCTCGAACCCTGGTTCGAGTGAACCCCCAAGTTCCTTTTGTATTTTCTTTGTTTTTTTTGGGTGGGAAATGTGGGGCCAATATTTAATGGGTTCACTCAAACCTACAAGTTCCTTCGAACCCCTAAAACTATTTTTTTTTTGCATGGGGTCACGTTTTGCTAGTTTTCCTTCCTCACTCGAATTGTAAACCACTTTTGTGGGTTTACCCTATTATATAATAATAGAATATTATTTTATATTATAATATAATATATATTATAAATAAAGCATCCTGTTGCAGGAAATAGGTCACAAGGTCTAGTCTTCTCACTATCCCCGTGGTATCGGAGGGCATGTCGTGCTAGCATCACCGAACACGTGAAAAAAGTTTACCAGGCGCACTGTAATTTATAAGGGGATGAATATCTAACCAATTCCTGCAGTCTAAAAAAATATATATTATATTATAATATAATATGTATAATATATTATATAATATAATTTTATATTATAATATAAAATGATAAATGATTAAACTTTACATTTTGAAAAATCTTGCCAATATGTATATGGTCAAATCTCATACCCAACCATATATTAAAAAAACTACATAAAGGAAATGGATATCCATTTCCTGTTTTATAAAATCAAAACCAAAAAACCCAAGAGCTCATTTTCTTGCATAGTCAGTGAGAGTTTTCTATTCTATGACTCAAATATTCATTTGTAGGTCAATATTTTTGCTCAAATCAATCACATTTGAAAGGTATTTTTGGATTTTTAATGTTGTCCTTCAATTTATATTAGTTTTGCATTTTTTTGTGAATTTTAGTCAAAAATATGATATTTGATAGGTTTTTTATTGCATTAAAATGATTATGAATTTTGAAAAAAAATATCAATTAACAGACTTAAGAATGGTTGATCTGAACCCTGCTCAACATGAAAACCCTAGAACTCTGCCCAAAATGAAAACCCTCCAAATCCTCCTTCACCGTGATCATTGTATCCAAACCAAAATGTGCCAACAATACATGAATCTATTCATAGAAATTTAGATAAATTGATAAATGTATGTCCAATCTATGAGACAGTTATTGAGTTATCAGACATGAAAAACACTTTATAAATAATCATTTCAAATGTTCAAACTTTAGAAAATCAACTCAATAGATTTGCGCAGTGGCGAGAGGAACAAAGGGAATTTATGCCAATGGGTTATCATATGATGAGGTGAGGGAACTTGATGTTGAAAAATTGCAATTAGTCCAGTTATTCATTGATCCCAGAACAAGACACCCCGTAGATGTGAGAAAACCAAAATTTTCAATTAAATGGTGCACACACATAGAGGCATATTAGATAATTTTTGGAGACATTGGTGGATGGTTTTTGATAAACCACCCAACAACAATCTTGACGTCCCTCAATATTTTCTCCATCAATTATATGTTGAGTTTTTCCTAGGGTGGCATGCTAATTACTTTGACATGCTATATTTCCAAGGTGTTGGTAGAGGGATGCCATGTGATAGACCTAGAGTACACCGAGTCACCCCAGTTCCTCTTGCTTCACATATTGTTGCCCTGGCTCCACTACCTTACCCTAAGATTGCTTTAGATGTAGGGATTAGGAGCGTTTATGCCTTACATTCATTGAGTGATCATTTGGTCACATAGAGCCATCATATTGCACAACTGTATGACAATGCATCCCATCATGATGGTGATGCACCTATTGCATCAACTCCAACTGGTACACCATCATCAACTCTGACTAGTACACCATCCTTTTTGGCACATATTTGTGTGCTCCATTACTGCATGACGTGCAACAATTTATGTTTGGGTCCTCTCCAATGGTCCACTAACGCTCTCATAGACACATAAGACTATGAAGTTCAAGATATAACAGATGTAGGAGTTGATAGAGCATGGAGTGGACCATTTTCAAGAGAGACATTGGCTGCCAAGGATAATGTGGGAGCACCGATAAGACATAAAGTAATTTCATAGTGTGTTTCATCAAAATTCTTTCATATTTTATAAGAGATATTTGTACTAATATATGTTTATGTGTTGTAATCTTTAATAGTTGTTGATAGAGGACTAGATTTTCCAAGTGCAAGAGGCTACACAATCAGCCATTTCAGTTGGCCTAGAGTCTCAATATACAATATTATTTAAATTGTTATTTATATGCTAATTTTTGAAATCTATTATGTTTAAATACATGTACTACATTGATTTATAGTCTAATGTAATCTTGTTGTTTTATGTAGCAACCTGGTTCTTGTATAGCCATGTTGACTTAGCCTAACCCATTGGATGAAGTTGCACAACATGTATATATATTTTTATATTCTTGACAAATGTATGATTATATGTGCATGTGCATTTAAATTGTGTT
>VDFB02047230.1:410846514-410880877 GCA_007258455.2 Sequoia sempervirens | reverse complement strand
TATTATTTTATATTATAATATAATATATATTATAAATAAAGCATCCTGCTGCAGAAATAGGTCACAAGGTCTAAGTCTTCTCACTATCCCCTGGTATCTGAGGGCATGTCAGGCTAGCATCACCTAACACGGAAAAAGTTTACCAAAGCATCAGAATTTATAAGGGATGAATATCTAACCAATTCCTCAGTAGCCTAAAAATATATTATATTATAATAATATGTATAATATATTATATAATATAATTTTTTATATTATAATATAAAAATGATAAATGACAAACTTTACATTTTGAAAAATCTTGCCAATATGTATATGGTCAAATCTCATACCCAACCATATATTAAAAAAACTACATAAAGGAAATGGATATCCATTTCCTGTTTTATAAAATCAAAACCAAAAAACCCAAGAGCTCATTTTCTTGCATAGTCAGTGAGAGTTTTCTATTCTATGACTCAAATATTCATTTGTAGGTCAATATTTTTGCTCAAATCAATCACATTTGAAAGGTATTTTTGGATTTTTAATGTTGTCCTTCAATTTATATTAGTTTTGCATTTTTTTGTGAATTTTAGTCAAAAATATGATATTTGATAGGTTTTTTATTGCATTAAAATGATTATGAATTTTGAAAAAAAATATCAATTAACAGACTTAAGAATGGTTGATCTGAACCCTGCTCAACATGAAAACCCTAGAACTCTGCCCAAAATGAAAACCCTCCAAATCCTCCTTCACCGTGATCATTGTATCCAAACCAAAATGTGCCAACAATACATGAATCTATTCATAGAAATTTAGATAAATTGATAAATGTATGTCCAATCTATGAGACAGTTATTGAGTTATCAGACATGAAAAACACTTTATAAATAATCATTTCAAATGTTCAAACTTTAGAAAATCAACTCAATAGATTTGCGCAGTGGCGAGAGGAACAAAGGGAATTTATGCCAATGGGTTATCATATGATGAGGTGAGGGAACTTGATGTTGAAAAATTGCAATTAGTCCAGTTATTCATTGATCCCAGAACAAGACACCCCGTAGATGTGAGAAAACCAAAATTTTCAATTAAATGGTGCACACACATAGAGGCATATTAGATAATTTTTGGAGACATTGGTGGATGGTTTTTGATAAACCACCCAACAACAATCTTGACGTCCCTCAATATTTTCTCCATCAATTATATGTTGAGTTTTTCCTAGGGTGGCATGCTAATTACTTTGACATGCTATATTTCCAAGGTGTTGGTAGAGGGATGCCATGTGATAGACCTAGAGTACACCGAGTCACCCCAGTTCCTCTTGCTTCACATATTGTTGCCCTGGCTCCACTACCTTACCCTAAGATTGCTTTAGATGTAGGGATTAGGAGCGTTTATGCCTTACATTCATTGAGTGATCATTTGGTCACATAGAGCCATCATATTGCACAACTGTATGACAATGCATCCCATCATGATGGTGATGCACCTATTGCATCAACTCCAACTGGTACACCATCATCAACTCTGACTAGTACACCATCCTTTTTGGCACATATTTGTGTGCTCCATTACTGCATGACGTGCAACAATTTATGTTTGGGTCCTCTCCAATGGTCCACTAACGCTCTCATAGACACATAAGACTATGAAGTTCAAGATATAACAGATGTAGGAGTTGATAGAGCATGGAGTGGACCATTTTCAAGAGAGACATTGGCTGCCAAGGATAATGTGGGAGCACCGATAAGACATAAAGTAATTTCATAGTGTGTTTCATCAAAATTCTTTCATATTTTATAAGAGATATTTGTACTAATATATGTTTATGTGTTGTAATCTTTAATAGTTGTTGATAGAGGACTAGATTTTCCAAGTGCAAGAGGCTACACAATCAGCCATTTCAGTTGGCCTAGAGTCTCAATATACAATATTATTTAAATTGTTATTTATATGCTAATTTTTGAAATCTATTATGTTTAAATACATGTACTACATTGATTTATAGTCTAATGTAATCTTGTTGTTTTATGTAGCAACCTGGTTCTTGTATAGCCATGTTGACTTAGCCTAACCCATTGGATGAAGTTGCACAACATGTATATATATTTTTATATTCTTGACAAATGTATGATTATATGTGCATGTGCATTTAAATTGTGTTACATTATTTTTTATATAGGAAACCATCTTATCCACTTCATCCACCATGAGCCCATCTAGTGTAGAAGCATCACAATAGGTATGTGTTTATTTTATATTGCATATATTTATGTTTAGATAGGATTAGATATATGTTTAGTAAATATGATTATTTGTCAACAATTATATGTTAATTTGTATCATTTTTATTTTACCCACTATAGTCCTCTGCCTGACTCAACACTGTGGCGAGTGTGGGACCATTTCTTTATATGAGGACTCTCAATCATCCTAAGGGACAATCATATGTAAAACATCTTGCAGAAAAGAGAACAAGAATTGAGGTAAACAAGGATTGTATTATTGATATAATATACTACACGCATAGTGATTTTGATGTTAAATTCATAATTTATAAATGGTAGTATATAAGTTTCTATTTACTAATCTATCTTGTCAACCATTCATGTATAATTAATCTAATTTATGGTTTGAATTGTTATTGTGAAAGAAGCTTCACAGCAACTAAGTTCTTCGAGGAGGCTCGATTTTGATGGTCCAACACAAGATTAAAATTTTCAATATAGATTGATATGTATTTAGGGTTTGATGGATATTGAGATGACATATATCCCACAATTTGTAAAACTTATTGTAAAACTTATTCTGAGTAGGCATATATTGCAAATTTGTATATGCACAAACATAATTATTCTACATTTTGATATATAAGAATTAATATTCAATCTAATTTGTTCCTCGTGTGCATTTCTTTCTACTTTGAATCTTCAAAATGGAATGTATAATTATCTTAGAATGGTTTAAATTTATGATCAATAACATGTTATAGATTAGTGAAATTGCATTTTAATAGAACTTCTAAATTACAATTGGTAATCCATTTATGTTAAAGTTCATTCATATTAAGGTTCACATACATTACATTCCATGAGACCACATTTCTTTGAGGATTTTTTTCAAACAATTCACTACCTTTTCTATTGTACCAAATTTTTCATACATGTCTACCAAAGCATTTTTATCAAACCCTCAATTTGAGAATACACATGATTTTAAGCTCTCTTGAATGAATTTACATTTGACATTATTTTATTTTTTGAACTCTTGTAATGAAGTGGGCAACTGATTTTTATTTCAAAAGAAGTTAAAATTAATGAAAAATGGTATAAGAAGCACTGTATAATATATGGTGAGAAGAACTATTTGAAAATATGCCTCAAAGAATTGTGGTCTCATAAACAAGGCAAAAAAGATGAAAAGAGCAGCTTATGATAGTTTTATGGCATTGATTTTTTTGATTGATTAAAAAATTCAAGCAAATGGATACAACTTAATGAAATATATGTCATTACAATGTTCATTCAAACGTAATATAATCATCTTGATAAAAATCAATTTCACTCAATATTCATTCAAGCTTAATAACAAGTAAAAGGTATAAAATCATCATGAATAAGAATCACTATCTTTCAACCATATGGGTTTGATGCAATCTTCATTAATCAAAGTTCTTTCAACTATATAAGAGACATGTTAATTAGATTGTTCATGTGAAATCTATACAATAGTCATGATCAACAATTAATACATCACTCAACCATGATGCAACCATTAAACAAACCAAATGAGTGTGATACAACCATTTAAAAAACCAAATACAACTCCATGACATGTATGCTATTTAACATTCCACATGCAATTTGTATTATCCTAATGCACAACAATGAATGTTGCTAACCATAATGCATGAATAAGAAAACTAGGCATACTATATGGACTTGATGCACACTAGTCATAATGCAATAAAGCAATAACACTAATATGATATTGTCATATATGTCAATCAACCTTGACCCACACCAAACTTGCTATATTGCAACTTTTGTCATATATGCCATTCAACCTAATGTAATTAAGGTTTTGTATTTGGTAAGAATTTGTGCAGGAAAAGAAAGTGAGAGATGATGCTTAAGGTGGATTTGAACAAATGTTGTTGTCGTAAGTGTTGAAAACTCTATCAAACAAAAGGATCTTGTTGTCCTAAGCGTTGAAATTGAAGCAAAACAACATAAGACTAAAATTAACCACTTACAAAAGGAATGGAAAGATAAGACGAAGATTTTATCATTAATGAAAAGGAGGTTAGTTTGCTCTAAAAATAGTTCCAATGCATTTGGATGGGTACATTTAGGCTAGGAATGGTCTTGTTTTTAACCCAAACACGCCGAAATAGTTCGAGCTACATTGGACTAACGATATCCCTTAAAAGTCCAAAGTGCAAAAAGGCAACAATCTTTGACAGGCTATTACATGGAAATTGTGATGCTTACAAACTCTCCATCTGAGGGTACATGATCACATTGGGACCCTCTATAATAACCTCTCTCAGTTTTTTCTAACTTGAAGGCGTTTTCCAGTGGTGACAGGTTTTCAGTTGATGAAAAAGTTGTCAGATGTAAGCAGTGTAAAGTTGCAAAGTGATGCAAATTTTGTTCTACAACTCATACGATCAAACAGACTGTTCCAACATGTTTGAATGGGTATGTTTATGCTAGAAACCATCCTCTTTCACACCAAAACATGTCGAATCACTCTAAGCTACATTCAACCGGATCAATCCCTTAAGAGTCCAAAGTGCAAAAGGGAAGCAATCTTTGACACGCTACTACTCAGAAACCGTAATGTTTATAGACTCTCTATCTGAGGCTACGAGATTGTGTTGGGACCCTCTACAATAAAATCTCTCTTTTTTTCTATCTCAGAGGTGTTTTCTTGTGACCTGACAAATTTTTAGTTGAGGAAAAAGTTGTTAGATGCAAGCAATGTAAAGTTGCAAAGTGGTGCAACTTTCATTCTGCAACTCATACAACCAAATGAACTATTTTAAAACATTTTAATGGGTAATTTTATGCTAGGAATGGTCCTCTTTCACACCCAAACATGCCAAATCACTTCGAGCTACGTTCAACTGACTCAATACCTTAAGAGTCCAAAGTGCAAAAAGGTAGCAATCTTTGACGAATTATTACTCAGAAACTGTGTGCTTACAAACTCTCTATCTAAGGCTACTAGATTGTGTTGGGACCCTCTACAATAACCTCTCTTATTTTATGCTATCTCAAAGGAATTTTTCTGTGGTGATGAGTTTTCAATTGAGGAAAAAGTTATCAAATGCAAGTAGTGTAAAGTTGCAAAGTGGTGCGACTTTCGTTTTGCAACTCTTACAACCAAAAAAATTGTTCCAAGACATCTATATGGGTACATTTAGACTAGACACGGTACTCTTTTGCACCCAAACATGCTGAATCACTCTGAGCTACATTGGACCAATGATTTCCCTCAAGAGTCTAAAGTGCTAAAAGAAAACAATCGTTGATAGACTATTACTCAGAAACTGTGATGCTTAAAGACTCTCTATATAATGCTATGAGATCATGTTGATACCATCTACAATAAGCTCTCTCATTTTTTCTATCTTAGAGGATTTTTCTTATGGTGACGAGTTTTCAGTTGAGGAAAAAGTTGTCAAATGCAAGCAATGTAAAGTTGCAAAGTGGTGCAACTTTCATTCTACAACTCGTACGACCAAACGATCTGTTCCAAGACATCTGGATGGGTACATTTATGCTAGGCATGGTCCTCTTTTATACCCAAACATTTTGAATCACTTCGAGCTAAATTGGACCGATAATTTCCCTTAAGAGTCCAAAGTGCTAAAAGGAAACAATCTTTGATGAGCTATTACTCAGAAATCGTGTCTCCTAGAACCAATTTGTCTGATTCTACGAGATCATGTAGGGCCCCTCTATAATAACCTCTTGGTTTCTTATATCTCTACTTAGGAATTTTCCCATGCTGTCGAGTTTTCATTTGATAGAAAAGGGTCAGATAGATGTAGTGTAAAGGTGAAAAATGGTTTAGGGTTCATTCTGCTCCTCATGAATAAGTGAAAAAGTGAATCATTTACTCAAATGTACTTAAGTCGTGAACTACACACATGAATACGAAGTATACACATGAAAACATGTAGGTCGTAAAGTATACATTGGAATACTCATAAGTCACAAAATATACACATAAGTTGTAAAGTATACACAATACACATGATATTATCATTCAAGAATTTCTATCAAATATAGGATTTACAAAATTCCATGTAGGCATACAACAAACTACCCTAATACATAGTCATTTCCCAGTTGGGGAAGGAAATAGATCACGTGTTGCCTTCATGGTCGACACATTCTTCCACAATAGTAGCATGTTGATGTTCTAAAGTGACAAGCACCTATACAAACTATCAATGTAGCAGTTAAACTACATACAAACATCACAAAAATTTTCATTAATAGTCCATAGAAGAGCAAATATAATGTCAAATTTACTAATCTGTCACATACCTCTATCAAAGGATTGGAGTTGGCTATTGTTGTAGCATCTCCATGATCCATCGTGTCACGAACATCACAATATACTTCGAATGAAAAATCCATATGATCACAATAGAAAAATGCTTAGACTAACAAATCCATATTATTCTAAACAACCTAAATGATGATGAAATGGTAATGCAAACTAGAAAAAAATCTTAGAATAACAAATCTATATTATTCTAATCTATTGCATACCTTTTCCAAAGGATCAGAGCTGGCTATTGTTGCAACAACTCCATGGTCCATCGTGCCACAAACATCACAATATACTTCAAATGATAAATCTATATGATTACAATAGAAAAGATGCTTAGAATAACAAATGCATATTATTCTAAAAAACATAAATGATGATGAAATGGTAATGCAAACTAGAAAAGATGCTTAGAATAAAAAATCTATATTACTCTAATCTGTCACATACCTTTTCCAAAGGATCAAAGATGGATATTGTTGCAGTAGCCCCATGATCCATCATGCCATGAACATCACAATATACTTCGAATGATAAATCTATATGATCATGGTAGAAAACATGCTTAGACTAACAAATTCATATTATTCTAAACAACCTAAATGATGATGAAATAGTAATGCAAACTCGAAAAAATGCTTAGAATAACAAAACTATTTTATTCTAATTTGTTGCATAGCTCTACCAAATGATCAAAGCTGGATATTGTTGCAATAGCTTCATGGTCCATCGTGCCATGAAAATCACAATATACTTTGAATGAAAAATATATATGATCACAATAGAAAATATTCTTAGACTAACAAATCTATATTGTTCTAAACAACATAAATGATGATGAAATGGTAATGCAAACTAGAAAATATGCTTAGAATAAAAAATCTATATTATTATAAACAACCTAAATAATGAACCCTAGAAGATAAAGAATATCAAAATGTGATGAAAAATATCATACCTATCCCATACAACAAATGATTCGCTACTCAAGTGTGCTTGAAGGGTCATTTCTTACCATTAGAGTTTTGAGTAATGCTTCATGATCATGTTCACTACTAATTATCCATAGTTCCTTTGTTTTTGGTCTAGCATGATGTCTCAATAACTTAACATTTATTGCTATAACAAGGTTTGAATTTACATGAGAATAGTTTTGTGTTTCTCATAGTCTTCAAATGTAGGTATGTCGTTCTTTCTAATCATATATGTTCACAACCAATTTTTGGAAACAACAACTAAACCTGTATGATCATAAGTTTTTTTATCAACAACTAAATATACTTAGAATATAAGAAATCTATATTATACTAAACAACCTAAATGATGATGAAATGGTAATGCAAACTAGAAAAGATGCTTAAAATAACAAATCTATATTATTTTAAACAACCTAAATAATGATGAAATGGCAATGCAACCAAGTTTGAGAAACAACAAATGAACCTATAGGATACATGAACCCATCATCATCTGTCATCAGTTGTGTTAGCTTTTTCTTTCCCTATACACATTGTGCCAACCAATAGTCAGATCCCTCTTCATTCCCCTACGGTGCTACAACTGCATAGACATGTCTTGCTTGTACAAGACATGAAAGATGGTCATGTTGACCGCGGATACTAGTATGGGTCGATTACACTTGATCCATGAAGAATCAAAGCATATCATAGCCACTAATACTCAATCTTAAACATGATCATTCAAATGAAAGATAAACTAAACATTTATTGAAATGAAGCATTCTAAATATGAAAATATTTAAATGTATACTCTAACCCATTTAAAACTTATCCCATTTTGGAATTGTTGTGGTGTTGATGTGGAACAACAACCCTTTCCCAATCTCATGATTAGTGAGCCTGTTCCAATCGATTCTATTGAAGAGAATCGATAAAACTGTTGTGATATGTGGATGAAAACATGATTTATGCTAAATTGAACATGATGCAAGCTAAATTAATATGATGTAAAGCTAATCTACCATGATTTTATGCTAAATGATTCAGATATGCAATTGCTAAGCTAATCTAAGTGGAATTTAAACTAAAAGATTCTAACCCTAATTTATAAACAAGCTAAAATGGATGCATGGAAGCCATTAATGGAAGTTTAAAACTAATATGCAACTAAAAATGAAAATATGCTAAATGTGAGTAAAGTATGAGTGTGAGTGAATTCAACAACATAAGTTTGCAATTGAAATATGGATCCATTTGTCTCCAAATAGTGTTCTATTTATAGGAAAGCAAATGAGAAATGAAGGGTTGAGATCAAAAAGGTTAATCAATGGTCAAGAATGCAGGAAATGGGAGGTATGGATCATGGATTCTCATCAATGGGTGATAATGCAAGATGAGATTTAATCAAAGGTTCTCATTCCTTCCAAACAAACACACTTTTGACCTATTTAGGAGGTCAAAGGTTAACTTGCTCAAGAGGTTTCAAGTTTAGCTTGCTCAAGAAGCTAAGTGAGAATATTCCCTTTTTCAAATGATTGGAGGAGAGAATATTCTTTGGAATATTCTCATGGGTGAGGAAAAAGGATATTTAGTTAATTAAAACTAAATTAAAATTGTGCAAAGGAGGAATATTCTTTTGGAATATTCCTTTGCAAGTGGGAGGAATTGGATTAATTAGATAATTTCTAATTAAACAAGGTTTAATCATATAATTAGGGGAACTAGAAGAATTAAAAGTGATATTCATTAAACTAAATGATTTAATGAATGGGTAAAGGTGAAATGATATTTAATTAAATAACTTGTGGTTATTTAATTGAATAAGAGGACTTAGGGAATTAAATTAAATATTTTGGTTTATTTAATTTAATGAGATGAAATGTTAGCATGAAAGGGAGTGAATTAACCTAATTTGATGAATTACGTTAATAGACAAAAATGATACACTTAATTAAATAGTTAGGCTAATTCACTTGATTAAGTGAAAAGAGGATGGATTTGAGAGGAAACGATGTGAGTATACTTGATTTGAGTGCATGATATCATTTATGATATTTTTCAGTGTCTACAAGTCATAGTCAAGTGAACTTTCCATTTCATCTTCTAAAGAGGATTGTGTTATAGATAAAGGGGTTAGGTACTATGGAATCCATGTATGTACCCACTCACTTGATTCACATTGATCCCAACACTAAATACAATTCTGACAAAAACAAGCCAACTCTTGTGTCCATATGGTCTATGCACTCACATCTGAGCTTTGAAATGAATGCATCTTTGAAGAATCTCTAATTTTTTGACATTCCAATTTTTCTCCCACTGTTCCATCCTCAACGAACCTACACACTTTTGAATCAAGTGTCCCTCCTCATGATAATGCATAAGTACACTAATCAACAATAGAACATGCATCACTAAATCTTGTGCCACCTTTGATCTTCATTTGTTCCTTAACCAAAGCTCTCTTCACACATGCACCTACGCCATTATGCTCACCTTTTTTGTGCCTAGATTAAATTTTTTTTTTAATATGTGGTACACCCCTCTCTATATGCATCCTGCTCAACTAATAAAACATGCAAACATTCTTGAATTTTCTTGTGCAGTTATTTGACCAAATGAGATGTTGACCCATTGCAATACCTTTTTCCTGCAAGAACTTAAAGTTTTCAAAAAAATGTTGTACAAACTCAAATGACTGAGATCTATCATCACTCATGTAAAAATGGTACTCCCTGATTATCTTCCTATCCTCTTTTATACTATTAGGGTCATGTCTATATGTTATTTGGACAAAAATAGCGATTTGAATAGAATTATAATATTGTGATTGTACTTCATTTTTTGGTTGCAATATGTAATTTTCAGAAAAATTAACTACAGATACAATAGTTCCAATCGGGAAAGAGTCCTTACACATATTGAATTGTCCATCCAACCATTACAACCTATGACTATTCCTTGCACAAGTGGGTATGTGCAGGATCATCATGGAAAAAATAGGCCCTTAAGTGGCAAAAAATTCAGAAAAATTAGAGTTAGGCAAATTGACATAAAAATTTGAATAAGTTATCTATATTATTTCAAAAATATGTAAGAATAGAATCTATAGAAAATTGAATTTAGTTTCTAAAATACTAGGTTTTAAAAAAAAAAAAATCTATTTGGTGAAATTTTGAAATTTCAATGTAGTGGTACTTAAATTTCAGGGGAAAAATAAGAAGTAGGTGCCTTCTGACCCCTAACCACAATAAAATGATAATATTTTTTCATAATATTTTAGATATAAGTAGAGGAATCATGCCCCATTGTGATGAATATTTTTTATAATTTTTTCCAAGTAAATAATTAATTATGAATTTTTATTACAATTTTAAAAAAAATATAAAACCCGTGATGTCCACCAATCTTTAACTTGGTCAAACTTCATGAAATTCTTTTTTCTTTTTTAATCCTATAATATGTGAAGCATAAATGTGATGCAGTTTTGGATTCAAAAAATTATACCATTTGAAAGCTATAGATATTTTTCAATCACCTATCAATTAGGACTTTAGTCATAATTTGAATAGAAAATAAATAACAATTACTTATTAAATTCAAAGTAAAGAATAATTTATATCAGTGGAAAGCTGAGAATCTCCTTTTAAAACCCTTTTCGCTTTCATCAATTTTGGGTAAAAAAATCGTTAGCCACATATCCATCATATTGCTAGTTTTTGGCCCATCATGATCCTACACATACCCAAGTTATAGAAAATATTTTTATTAAAATCAAAAATAAAATCAACAATACTTACCTCTCTTGCAACCAACTCGCATCTAGAACCTTCACCTCTACTCTTCAATGTGTATTTGATTGTTTGAAACCTTTTTTTTTCAACAATCTTGTTACCAAAATCATGTTTGTTTCCCTCATAAAAGTGAGTTACAAACTTTGATAAACCACCACATTGCAAAGACGTTTCTTTTAAACAATCATTTCTATAAAATAAACAACCATCACCTCTAACGCATAAAAATGAATGTAACAAGGACCCCTGGATGACTTGGGAAGTTGCATTGTATGATACTATTACAACATTTCATCAGTATGCATAGTAGAGAAAATATGGCATAATAATTCATGATACATTGAAAACTCAACATGGTATTTACAACATGTATTACAAATATTAATAAGTACAAAATAAAATGGCTTGCAAGACTTAAAATCCCTTTGTGAGATTTGCAAATTTTTATGTTCTTGACAAAATTGTTTGGATAAATTCCAAGAATTGTTTAGGATGCGGTGTGCGATCTTGATTACCAATTCTTAACTTTAAAACATCCTTTACATTCGGTAATGCTCTAGAGTGAGAGTTCCAAAATTTTTCAATTTGCATCTTTACATTATCGATTAGCTTCTTATCAACATGTGAAAGCCTCCTAATAAAATGCCATGTATCATTTTGAAGAGGATTATCAAGTCTTCCTCTTCTTGAGAGTGCTCTATTCAATGTTTTACAATTTAGATTTAAATCAATACAAGTTTTTCTCATTAAATGAGCCTTTCTCAAATGATGGCTTACTGGTGAGGTTGTGATCACTCTACAAACAACCCTCTTATCTTTTTCCTTACTAGTCTTTCCAATAGAGGTTAGAGGATTAAAAATATTTTTTACAATAATACTATTTTTTTCTGATTTTTTTGGTGACATGAATCTTCAATTTTCTTAATAATGGTCTCATTTTGTAAGACTTAAGAAATTTCACAAAAAGTGGACATTGTTTAGTTAATGTCTTATTGGAAAAGTATTCATTGAATATATTGGTAGCCCACAAATGAACCGTTCATTGTGACCTTTTTCCTTGAAGATTATCTATTATGTTCTCATTTATTTCAAGCAACTAGATTTAGGGGTTCTTATGTAATTAGGTGTTATATAAGGTTCATTTTCAACATTTTCAATGTTATCAACATTTTCAATAACAATTCCAATATTTTCATTTTCAAGTTCAATGTTACTAACATTCTCATTCTCACTATTTTCAATATTTTCAATAACAATTTCATTTTCAACAACATTTTCATTTTCAATAACAATTTCATTTTCAACAACATTTTCATTTTCAATAATAATTTCATTTTCAACATTTTCATTTTCAATTTCCAATTTCAATATGATCAATATTTTCAAATTCTATTTCATTTTCACTTCAATTAACATTTAACGGTGTAGAAGAAGCTTCAATTTGAATATTTGTCATACCTTGTCTTCTTTTCCTATAACTTTCTCTATCTTTTGCTCTATATATGTTTCAATTTGATTTGCTGCTAGTTTCCTTTTTCCTTTTCTCTTATGACGATTGTTGCTCCCCATTGCACAAACAAAAAAACACACACAAATGATTGTAATTGCGAATAAAGTGTAAAATAATCTCTCAAAAGTTTAATTTTGTTTGATACAAACAGAAAGCATGGGATTTTCACAACAAAAAGAATGTAGGGACCGTTGGAATGCTCAAAATAGTCCCATTTTTTATTTTTATATAACTTAGTAAATGGATATCTGTTCCAAAACAGATATCCATTTGCTTTAATTTTAATAATTAATATGTAGTAAATATTAATATATAATATATATTAATATAATATTAATATAATATTAATATAATATATATTAACATTATATTAATATATTTAATATATTAAATATATAATATATATTATCCCACTCTCCCTCTCCCTCCCTCTCTCCCTCTCTCCCTCGCTCCCACTCTCCTCTCCCTCTCTCTCCCACTCTCCCTCTCTCTCCCTCTCTCTCCCACTCTCCCTCTCTCTCTCTCCCTCTTCCTCTCTCCAGCTCTCCCTCTCTCCCACTCTCCCTCTCTCTCTCTCAAGTCTCTCAATCACCCTTCCATCTTTGACCATATCTCTAACAAAATGATATTGTACATCAATGTGCTTGGTCTTGCCATGAAACATTGGGTTCTTGGCTAGACATATTGCACTCTGACTGTTACAATAAAATTTCACTACACCTTGTTTTATTCCAATATCTAAACATAGTCTCTTAAGCCAAATGGATTCTTTACAAGCATGCATAGCTACCATATACTTTGCTTCAGTAGTGGACAAAGTAACCACATCCTGTCGCTTACTCATCCAACTAATTGCACCACCAAATACAGTAAACACATAAGCACTAGTGGATCTTCTACTATCAACATCACCTGCCCAGTCTAAATCCACATAACCATGAATATCAAGGTAAATCTTGTCTTAAATCATATTACTATGATAACATAAGGAATAATTTGAGGTACCACAAAAATATTTGAAGACTTTTAATTGCATCCCAATGAACTCTACTAGGATTAGACATATATCTGGAAAGAACTCCCACTGCTAGGGAAATGTCTAGTCTAGTACAAACCATAGCATACATCAAACTTCCAAATGCACTCTAGTAAGGCACTATTCTCATGTCTTCCATCTCTGATGGAGATGTTGGAAAATCTAAAATAGATAACTTTGTTCGAACTAAAACAAGAACACACAATGGTCTACAATCCTGCATATCAAACCTCTATAAAATTGTGTTGACACACTTTCTTTGCCAAAGCCATAGTTTTTTTTTCACTCTATCTCTTTTAATTTCCATCCCAAGAATGTGTTAGATGCACCAAGATCTTTCATTTCAAATTCAGCAGCAAGTTGGGATTTTAGTTATGAAATCATACCTTTCCCTCTACCAATAAATAACATATCATCAACATATAATGCAATAAAGAGGAAATGATCACCATGAGTTTTATAATAAATACAATGATCTAATTTAGAATGCTCAAATCTCAAACTCAACACATATGTATCAAATTTTGGGTACCACATCCTAGGACTCTATTTTAAGCCATACAAATATTTCTTCAATTTGCAAACCAACTTTTACCTTTCACCACGTAGTGCTCTAACTGTGTCATATAAATATCCTCCTCCAAATCACCATGAAGGAAAAAAAATTTCACATCTATTTTATCAACCTCTAAATCATAAGTAGTAGCAATAGAAAACAAAAATCTAATGAATGGCATTTTTTCAATAGGAGAAAATATCTCACCACAATCAACACCCTCAATTTGAGAGTAGCCCTTCACAACCAACCTTGCTTTGTACTTCTCAATACCTCTGTTTGAACCAATCATTTTCTTGAACACCCATTTACAACTAACAGGTTTTCGTCCTTCAGGCAATGGTACAAGATCCCATGTATCATTATTTTTCAAAGATGCCATTTCTTCATCCATATGAATCTTTCAGGATTTTACATCATTCATACCTAGTGCCTCTTCTATAGATCTAGGTTCATCCATGTTAGTATTCAAAGAAAAAATACATCTGTACAATCATCAAGTGAATACCTTTCAAGTGGTTTTCTATGCCTTGTAGACCTACAAGATGATTTGGAGGTTCTTCATCAGTTTACAATTTAAAACACATGTCTTAATCACATCAACTCCCCTTCCCACCTATAGTTAACAGATAGCTTTTCGTGCAAGGAAAAGAACACCATCATCATTCAAAGTAGCCAGAACACCGACCTGACGAAATTGTTAGGGGAGAAGCTAAAGTATAGACAAAAAACACCTATGTATGTAACATTATATCATAACCCCTATCCCCAATCCCACGCGTTGGACAAAATGCACCAACGGAAAGACTTGATGAAGCACGCTAAAAAATGGTTAGGCATGTGCCATCACATGTCCTATCGCTGAAAAAGGACCGTGTGGCCGACAACTATTTCAAAATCAAAAAAGCAATGGACAAAAATCCCAAAAAACTACCATTTTTGATATTTGCATTTTGGAGGTTGTTGTGAAGTGCACGAGGAAGTTGTAGGAATTTGAAGGCCAAACAAGAGTGAAGAATCTCCCTACCAAAACACATTCGACAAGTGCAGGTGGCTAGCTAGTAAGTATGTATATCTACCAGAAATATATGCTATTTTTCAATTCTTCCTAGGAATTGTGAAGAATTGAATGGCTATTCATTGTGAAAAATGGGTTTTCATTGACGAGAAAATAAAGGGTTTTCATTTGAAATGCAAAGCTATTTATGTGTTTTTGTGTAAAGGTAATTAAAAGGATGTAGTATCATCGTTCACTGTTGTTTTGAGCATTTCCCATGTAAAACTCACACTTCAAGGAGGAAACATCCTTCATGTAAAATTTTGGGATATAATAGGCACACAATAATGTAACATTTACTTTTTTTAAATAAAACTGGAAATTGTTCGCATTTTCCATAGTAAGCATCTCATCTATAAATAAATCATAACTTCTAAATGCAAAATAAATTTTAGAAATTTAACTTACCATTATGCTTACAATTCAAGCTATGACAACTAGAATCACCTATATTTAGTGTAGAAGCTTCACGTCTCCTAAATTGTCCTTCTCAATCCACTTGCCCTTGTTTTATTCAATTTTGTTTTTGTAACTATATGAACCACTTGGAAGGAAGACAAGTGTTGGCGATAGATTAAATTGGAAAATTAAAGACATTTGGTGCTACAAAGAATTCTTTTTATTTCAAATTTCACCAATATAGGATTATATGTTTTGGTGACTGCAAAATGCCAACTTGTACAGACAATAAACAAACATATTAAATTGTATAATGAGAATTTAATTTCCAATTTAACCTATTGCTAATACTAGTAATATATATCAACAATTATATCTTCCATTTTGTCATTCTGGAGGAACTATGAAGCATTGGACATTCATTCAGATATATAGAAAACTCATCTCTCCTAACATATGAAAGAGGCCACAACTTGCAATAATAAATAAGGGCATAGAATACAGACAAGAAGGATACCACGTACCACTATCATAATTTTGTTTATATCCCGTGTCTCTCAATGAACACCTAAATGATGTATTGGTATCATAACCATTGTTCAATGATATTGTAAAGTGAACCATTACTTGTACAAATGACTGAAAATTTTAACAAGTCAACAAAAACCTTGGTGATCACCTTGATTGACCAAAAAATAATAGCTAATCTATTGACAAAACACACCTATTTACATAAAAAAACACATAAAAATATACACAAAAAATACATAGAAACATGCATAACATGAAAACAAGGAAAAATGAGATGTCAGTGTAGAAAAGAGAATAAGTTGGATGGAGACATTAGAGTCCTATGTGAAAAGGTAAAGACAAATTTTGTAAACAACTTATTAAAAACAAAACATCTGCATTCTCTAATAAGAAAGTGTTGGAATATGTGTCTCAATCCTTACTGACATGGAACTCCTAAAGGGAAAAGTCACTGTGACATTGTTCATGTCTGGGCAACTAATAGTTCTGAAGCTCTTTGAAATGATCCTATTGCTGTGATAGGGTTGAAGTATTGCCGACAAAGTCTATCACTGTGACTTTGTGCTTTCGGCATGACCTTTTGGCGAATGGATTTCTTTAGGCGACAGTGTGATCTTATTGGGCTAACTCGGGTGTCGGGGAGAGGTCCCAACGATTGGTGGATGTCTCACCGATAGCTTAAAGCTATCAGGGTAACACAGAGGTCATGGGGAGATGTCTCAATGATGCAGCTTGGTCACACTGATGGGAGTTCTTCATGGTGACAAAAGACTTCACTGGGAAGTCCTGGCGACTTGGTTAGGTCACGCCAATGGGCGATGTCACATGGTCTTCGCAGTGACAAAAGACTTCATTGAGAAAGTCTTGGCGAAAGTCTTGAGTCTTGCCGATAGTAAGTCTTTGGTAAGACTTAGGGAGCTCAGTGAAAGGTCACGGCGATAGACACGAGTCTTGGCGACAGTGTGAATTTCAGTGGAAGCTTTGTTTCGGTATGACGTCTCACCATAACTGTGGGGTCTTGCCAATAGCTGAAAGGCTTCGGAGTAACATAAGGTTGTTGGCAGAAAGTCTTGGCGAGATCAGTAGGTCTTTTCGAATGGACTAACTCATCGCTGTGACTGAAGACTTCGATATGAGTCTCTCCGAAAAGTGAATGTCATGCCGAATGGAAATCACATTGGTGTGTCTTGTGAACTTGACATGAGGTCTTGGTGAGAATGAAATGTCTGATCACTATGACTTGTGCTTTTGATATGAGTCTTGCCGATAAGGGAAACCTTTGCCGATAGGAGCAAAATGGGCATCAATGGTTTCGGTATAACTTCTTTGTTGTCTTGCCGACTGCTAGAGACTTAAAGCCGATATCGATAAAGAAACTTTATGGCATTGGGGAAACACTCTAAGTGTCTTGCTGATATGCCAACAAAGTTGAACACCATTGACTGTGAGACCATCCTATGTGGCATCCTATTAGATCAATCAGCAGGAAGCAATTTTCAAACTGATGATAGTTGGATTTTTTGTAACTATTGCGATGCTGGAATTGAACAGCTTGTAGGGAAAAATCTAAAACAACATGGAAACTTTCTTCAATGGAGATCTGGCGGATAAGGATGCACAAAAGACAAAATTAGAAGGTGAATAGAATAAAAGTAGATCGATTCTGATTTGAGAGGATGATGAGTTTATCGAATAGGTTGAGAGCTTTTATGAGAGAGTTTGAATAGTGAATGAAGCTACAGTAAAATACCAGAGAGTTGTATTTCTGATTGTATGTAATTTTTGTTGTTATTGTAATACAAAGAGATTCAGCTTGGTGTGGTGGGTTTTTTCCCGAAAGGGTTTCCCACGTAAATCTGTTGTTTAGTTGTCTTTGTGTATTTGCTCTATTTCTATAAATATTTCATGTGTGCCTTAATTAGATTGTAATTTGAAAATTAAAAGCCTTGCATTGCATTCTTCCCTGTGGTTTTGACACTAGGAAAGTGTTTTCGGCACCTCTGCTTTCCTTATAGAAAGACACTCTCAAAGCTGAGAATGGTATTTGGGTTGCAGGTTTCATAACACATACTATTTTCTAACATGCAATTATATATCTAGACAACATGCTTCTAATGTAAACCTTAAAGTTTATAGCTAGTAATTATGTAGTGAAGTTCATTCACCTTCACAATTTATAGCAAATCTTACACGAAAAAAAATGTAATTCAATTTCCTCATATGATTTAAAAATAAATGTAGAATATAATTTGCAGGTTGGAAAACACAATGTGGTTTTCCATTTATTTCATTTTTTAGATTCAAAGTTATGTGGAGGAATGTCTTGAAAATATTTTGTTAATTAGCTAGTAGGAATGCAATGAAAGGCACCATTTTATAAACACCCAGTAGTTTCCAACAACCATTAAAACTCTGAATGATTATAGGTTGGAAAACATGGTGGGAGGTGAGTGCATGATTTATGAAACCTCCAACCCACACAATGTTGTAAAACCCTCTATGGACACAACTAATCTCCTGACAAAACACACCTATGTACATACAAAAATGCATAAAAACATACATAACAACATACATAGAAACATACATAACATGATGAGACGACATAGTGTAGGGCCCGCCAAGCCAGATGATAAAAGTGATGAAATTGGTAGATGGGAGGAAGCATCACGGCGAGGGAAGCAAGGAGATAATGCCGAAATCACCTCATTTTTCTTGACTTACCAATTGGGTTGTTACATCTAGAGGGTTTTACAACACTGTGTGGGTTGCAGATTTCTTAAAACTCAATTTTTTCCAATCTCATTACATTCTTACTATCTAATTCACAAAAGGTTCTCAAGAAAATCACAAAACATACCAAATTTAGGTGAGGAGTGAGTAACCAATTGGGTTGTTACTTGTAAATGGTTTTAAAACATTATGTGGCTTGCAAATTTCGTAAAACCAGTGCTTTGCAACCTAAAATTTTACAAAACAATATGAATGTCTTCAAAAGCTTTTGTTAATTAGATAGTAGGAATGTAATGATTCAAGGCATCGTTTTATAAATGTTACCTAGTGTTTTCTAACAAAAAATAATAGTATGTATGATTGCAGATTGAAAAACACAATGAGAGATGAGTGCATGATTTATGAAACCTCCAACCCACACAATGTTGTAAAACCCTCTACACACTGAAGCCAAATAAAATCCCTCATTTTTTTCGTCGCTTCGAATTATGTCGACATTTTTTTCCTTGTGCGAGAAGCTATTTGTTCACCGCAGGTGAGAAGGTTGATGTGACTAACACGTGCGTTTTAAATTGTAACAAATATTGTTTTTATGCATCAACTCAGTCCCTTAAGTCTTTCCATCGGTACATTTTGTCAGGAGAGTGGGATGGGGGATGGGGTGTTATGTTATAATATTTATACATATGTGCATTTTTTTGGGAGATTAGCTTCTCCCATTATTTAGCACTTATTACTAATTGTAACAAGTATTGTTATTGGAAAACACTTTGGGAATTGTGGGTTTTTTCATTCTGTAGGTTGAAAGCAAAAATTTGGAGAGCAAGGGGCAGAGTTATAGGTGGGGGAGATGACAAACCAACAAAATTTAGGTGAGGGGTTTGTAACCAATTGAGTTGTTATTGCTAAAGGGTTTTAAAACATTATATGGGTTACAAAACTCAAAAAGCCAGTGTTTTGCAACCTAGAATTTTACAAAATAGTATGAATGTAATTTAGACAATACAAACAATGTGAGTATGAGTTGTCATTTTTAGAGATTTTTTCTGGCACATGAATTGGAGGTGGATTGACATGTGCATTTTTAGTGTGGAGAAAGGAGGAAAACACTCTACCTTTCATGTCTGCACTTTGAAAACTGACCAAATTGAGGTGAGGGGTGCTAACCAATTGGGTTGCATAGGGTTTTACAATAGTCTATGGGTTGCTTGTTTCGTAACACCTATGGTTTTCCAACATGAATTTTTACAAAATAGAATGAATGTCTTGAAAATATTTTGTAATTTAGACAATGCAAATGTATTGAAAGGCCCCTTCAAAATTCATAAGGACTTTTGATTTGAGTAAAAAATGCATTTAAATTTTGCATGATTAAAAAAAAAAGTGCACAAAATAATTGTAATTTGGAAAACACAATGTGGGTTTTCAATTATTTGATTCTCCTTGTTTAAATGGAAAGGGTTGTCTCATGGTGGGTTGCTTGCTTCTTAACACGTACGGTTTTGTAACATGGAATATTACAAAACAATATGAATTTATTGAAAATCACACCTTCCATTGTT
This sequence comes from Sequoia sempervirens, assembly GCA_007258455.2. Classification (NCBI taxonomy): domain Eukaryota; kingdom Viridiplantae; phylum Streptophyta; class Pinopsida; order Cupressales; family Cupressaceae; genus Sequoia; species Sequoia sempervirens. Next base: position 410,860,179 of record VDFB02047230.1, on the reverse strand, counting down.
GTGTTTATTTTTCAACTTCATGTTTTTTGGATTGTTGTCTATCAACAACATTAATTAAACTTGTGTTTCAATTTCTTAATATGATCCAAATATACACACATATTATGATTGTAGGTTGGAAAACATAGTGGGAGGTGAGGTGACAACATGATTTATGAAATCTCCAACCAACACAATTTTGTAAAACCCTCTTCACATTGAAGCCAAATACCTTACTAAGTGTTTACAAAATTGTTCCTATCATCACATTCCTACGGTCTAAATAACACAAAGCTTTTCAAGACATACATACTGTTTTGTAAAATTGTAGGATGCAAAACACTGTGTTTTACAAAACTTGCAACCCACCTAATGTTTCAAAACCATTTAGACATAACAACCTTTATAATGAGAATTTCAAAAATGGCAAGGTTTTGGGATTTTTGTCCATTCCAAATTATGATTTTGAAAACCCGTCGGCACATAACCCACATTGTATTTCAAATGAAAACCACTTTTCACAAGGAACAACCTTTATTTTCCCGTTAATGAAAACCCATCTTCGCAACGAACAGTCATTCAAATCTTCACACTCAAAATATTAGAAAGGAAAAAATTAAAAGTCATGAACACAAAAACCCACAAAAACACACAAAACAACTATGGATTTCAAATGAAAACCTCTTTTCGCAAGGAAACCCCTTTATTTTCTCGTCAATGAAAACCCATCTTTCCAATGAATAACCGTTCAATTCTTCATTGTGAAATTTCAAAAGACTCAACACAAAAAAGCATAAACAGCTCTGCATTTGCAATGAAAACCCTATACACAAACAAAACTCTTTATTTTCTCGACAATGAAAACTCATTTTCTTTAACAAATAGTCATTCAATGCTTCACACTTCCTACATAGAATATCAAAATGGCATATATTTTTGGAAGATATACATACCTACTAGCTAGCCACTCGTACTTGTCGAACGTGTTTTTGTATGGAGAGTTTGGGATCTTGTTTGGCCTCCAAACGCTTGCAACTTTGTTTCGCCCGCACTCCCCAACAACCTCCAGAATGCAAATGAGTAAAATGGAAATGCTTTGGGATTTTTCTCCATTACTTTTTGGATTTTGAAAAATCCATCGGTCGCGCATCCTTTTCCAATGATAGGACATGTGACAACACACACCTAACCATCCATCAACACGCTCCATGAAGTCTTTCTATCGGTGTGTTTCATCCAGCACATGGGATGGTGGATGGGGGTTATGATATAATGTTACATACATAGGTGTGTTTTGTCTACACTTAAGCTTCTCCCTATTGTTATCATGGTGAAAAATATTGTTCTTATGTGTACAACTATTGGGGTAGCAATGCATACATATTGGGGTATTTCATATTAATAGCTTGTCCTATCATGAATATAAAAGGTGAGCACAATAAATACCATGTATTTTCCCATTAAATGTGAAAGATTTTCAAAAAAAATTAGTGATCAACTATTGGTCCATTTTTTGTTTAATATAAGGGTATGTGCAGGATCATGGTGGGCCAAAAAGTGGCAATGAGGAAAAAAACACGTCTTTCACCGGCTGAAAAATGCGAAAAGAACGTTAACTTTTTTTAGGCTCGGGTGTCACCATACCAAACACCAAACCTACTTTTAAAAATTGGATATTTGATTTGCAAAAAGAATATATAAAGAAAGTCAAGTGTTGTTTTGAAGTCATTTGACAGTGAAGAACCCGTGGGCACACAGTGCATTGCTTCTTCGAGTAACGGATATCCGATTTGGGCAAAATCCAATTTGGAAAGGTAAGTTTTTTTATTTTTATTTGATTTGATTCAATTTTGATTTAGATTTGAATAATTTCATATGGTTTTTTGTGGATTTTTAAAAAAAATAGGGTTTTTGATTGAATTTTTGTGAAAAATTTGAGTTTAGAATAGATTTTGATAAAAAATGAATTTTTTGTGGATTTTTTTTCACAATAGGGTTTTTGATTGAATTTTTATGAAAATTTTGAATTTAGAATGGATTTTGATAAAAAAATGAATTTTTTTTGTGGATTTTTTTCAAAATAGGGTTTTTGATTAAATTTTTATGAAACAATTGAGTTTAGAATGGATTTTGATAAAAAAATGTTTTAATGGATTTTGATTTAAAAATAGTGTTTCATTTATATTGTCTAATTTTAGATTAATTATTTTTTAACTTTAATCAGGCATTATGGCTGCCAAGAATGAGAATGCACAAATTCCACCAGTTGAGAAAAAAAATCCACCAGCTGAGAATCAAAATGTAGAAATGCCAAATGCTCCACCACCTCTGCAGCCATCAATTGAACACTTAATTCATGAAAAATTGGAGCAATTGAGGGGCATTTGTGATGTTTATAAGAAAATCCCTCAATTATCCTGTATGTCAACCACATTGATAGGAATAATTACAAATGTAGAAACCCTCTCCACCCAACATAATGCATTTCATTCATGGTGAGAAACCATGAGGCAATATTATGCATGTGGATTGTCTTATGATGATGTGAAAGATCTCCAAATAACAAAAGCCCAAATAGCCTCTTTATTTATTAACCCCAACACTGGTTTGCTAGTTAATGTTAACAAACTAAAACTTTCTATAAAATGGTGCATGCATAGGGGCATAGTAGACAACTTTTGGGATAATTGGTGTATGGTTTTTGATAAACCACCCAACAATAATCTTGATTTACCTTTTTAATTTATTAAAAAATTATATGCTGAGTTTTTGTTAGGGAATCATGTCAATTACTTTGAAATTAAACCCTTCTAGGGCGTTGGTGGAGGTATGCCCTAGGATAGTCCAGGGGCAGCTAGAGTAGTTAGGCGCCCACATGTTCCCCATCCTCTCCTTCCTCCGCCACCTCCAGTACAACATCCAAATATTATGGAGGATGTAGCCACACAAACGATCCAGGCCATTCACTCTTTGAGTGGTCTTTTGGTTTCCCATGCTTCTTCAGTAGCTCAGCCACAGTCTGGTGATCTTGGCGATGGATCCAGTGTTGTTGCATCTTCCTCCTCGGGTCAACATATTTGTGTGCCACATATTTGCAATACATGCCAGTAAATATGTTTGGGTCCTATTGTACAACCCCGTGAGCATCCATTAGATACTTCTGATTATGACATCCAGGATGTGGAGATTATAGTAGATCAAACACAGGGGAGTGGAGCACACCCTACAAAGTCCTCTCCTACTAGAGAGGTGGACATTGGAGAAGTTACATAGGTAACATTTAAGGTGTAAATTCATAATTTGCATTTTTTAAAAAATGAATATTAATAAGAGATAGTATCAAGTACTAATATTTATTTACATGGTCTATTTAATAGTTAATGTCTGAGGAGGAGCTCACACGAGTGACTGATAGCACCCTTAGGGCCATTTCATTTGGCCTCAAGATGCACACAGTATGTATTTTCGCACTCACTCATTTACATTTTTTTACTATATACTTGCTTGTCATTAATGAAATTATATATTAATTTATATTTTTATCTTATTCTTTGCTTGTAGGAAACACCTAGTGCGAGTGAGGTGCGATGCTCTCTAGACTATGGATGCACAATGTTAGATAAGGGAAAGGTAATTGAACTCAAATTTGATTGAATTAAGATTTATAAGATATTTTATTGATTATGCATACATTGGCATAGATTCGTAGTTTCATATGTACTTGTCATTTTTATGTACAGGAGGTTGTGAGCTATACATCATTGTTGATAAGTTCCACAACACCTAAAGGAGTAGGTATTCGAACACCTGAAGGAGGAGGTGTTGAAACACCTCAAGGAGATACAAAAAAAGATCAACCTAAAGAGGTATGTGTTTATTTTATTTTGTGCTTGGTAAATATGTTCTTATTAGTGACAATTCTATGCTAACTTGGATCAATTTCATGTTTTTTTTCACATATATAGATTGATGTTACAAAAGTTGGTTTGGTTAGTTCTTTGAAAGGGGTATATTCTAGGACTCCTGACCCTTCGAAGAGACGTATATTTTAGGTAATCAAGATTTCAATTTTAGAGTTCAATTATAATTCAATGTGTATTGATTTTTATGTTAATTATTAGATTTTAAATTATATAGTATAACTAATCTCAATTGTGGTTTGACTTTTTCTTGTGCAGCTACCTTCAGAGCCAACGAGTGCTTCAAAGAGGCTCCATTTGGATGATCCACCAGTAGTTTAGGATGAGATAGAAATTTTGGCATGTAAATATTGAATAGATACCAAGATGGCATATGCCACATATTGTAAAACTTTGTTTGAGTTGGCGTTGATGCCATTTTTGTATATGGACATACACTTGATTATTGGATAATTTGATATATATAGAAGTTGACAATCAAAATTTAATTTCCTCCTCATGTGCATGATTAAACTCTTTTGAAAATTTAATCAAGTGAGCAATGGTTAAATGTCAATGTACAATAGCATAAAAAGAATGGTTAAATATTATGTAGTTTATATTCATATTATTGATTAAATTGCATTGCACATCTCTCAAACTCAAAGCATTACTTCACATTGCATAAGTAACAACTAGATGCTGATAGATGAAAAAATTTCAAAAAACAATATAGTTTTTACAAAGTCAACCTAAGCAGTTATGCAATTACTTCACATTACATAACTAATAACTAGGAGCAGGTATCAATTACATTAGCTTGTCATGGAATTCTATGAGACCACATTTCTTTGAGGAAACTTGGCACAAAACTCACAAAAAATGAAAAGAAAGCACTCAAACAAACTTTAAAGGGGTCTCAGGCTTGCTGCCCCCTCATTCCACACGCTATGCAGCCATTTACTTGTGTTAGTTTTATGATCAGATTTAATGCACAAAAAATTAATTCTAAATCAAACACAATAACACAACAGATACCCTGGGAAAACCCTCCTCTTGAGGGAGAAAAAACCAGCCAATAATATCACTTATATTATTGAATTACAATAGAAACTCCTTTACAATGAAGGCTAATAATGAGGCCTAATAATATGCACCACAGACTGATGCCAACACAACAATACAATGATGTAATTCTCAAATGATAATCCTCAGCCTTCTCACAATAACTCGATCTGCACTTGAAGAGTTTCTCACTAACTCGCACTTGATATGAAATGGAATGTATGAAAAATGTATGTCTCAAAACAATGAAATGTATCTAATATATATACAAGCTGAGAGAGATGCGACTCTTCACAATATAGGTCGGCCTCCAAAATGAATGTGCTTCCTCAAATATTGCACCTCCAAGATAGAAATTGACCTTCATAAAATAATAAATATTATTTGACATAAATCGTGCCTCAAGCATGTTGGCCTCTTCATAAATGCACCTCTTCATTAACTCATATCTCTTGATGAATTAGCATTAATCACAAATGGATATATATATATATATATATATATATATATATATATATATATATATATATATATATATAAATTAAATAGCTTTGGCTATATTTAATTTATTCTTATGTAGAGGAGATCATTGGAAGGATATGACTGACGCTGCAATAATCATCAACACTCCCTCTCAGCTAGGGAGGATACTTCTAGCTACACAAGGAAAATCACCTCATCGTGATTCCTAGTACTATGGCTACAACCATAAGTGAAAAGAAGAATATCATCTCATCATGATATTAGATATCACCTCAACATGATATCAACCATACTATGGTGTGTACAAGTGTTCATCGCATACCTCAACTGAAACAACATCCAGAGGTGCTCTTCCGGTCAGCAACACAACCATCTTCTTTAGGTTCAGCAAGCTCCCTCTGAATCTTTAAGTACTCTTCTAGTTAGCAACACAACCAGCCAGAGATGCTCTTCTGGTTAGCAACACAACCATCTTCTTCAGGTTCAGTAGGTTCAGTTCCATGGCTGCAAGTTGTGAATTCATGCTTGATCATTTCTTTGGTTGGCATGACTTCCTCATAAGATGCCTCAAAATTTTCATCACTAAGCAATATCTCATCACCTTCCTATAGTAGAGTTATCAAAATTCTTCAAAAATCATAAGAATTCTTTTAGTACACTCAAGATTTATTAGATGTCTTCTTGCAGTCTCAAAAGTTATATTGCCTCTTGGAATGAAAATGCTTGTTTGCAAAACAAATGAATAAGAATGAGGTAGTTAAGGTGTTTGAAGTTATTTAGAGGTCACTTTTAGGGTGGAAGGCTTAAAACTCCATTTTAAATGCACAAAAAAGAATGAAATTGCTTCAAACCAAGCTTGCGAAGAAGTTAACTATGTTGCCCACTAGTTTCCCTTAAAGAGTCTAAAGTGCTAAAAGGAATCAATCTTTGAAGGTATATTTCTTGGAGACCGTGATGCTTACAAACTCTCTGTTTGAGGCTATGGGATCGTCTTATGACCATCTACAAAAACCTCTCTCAGTTTTTTCTATCTCCAAGGCGTTTTCCTGTGGTGATGACTTTTCAGTGGAGGGAAAAGTTGCCAGATGCAAGCAATGTAAAGTTGCAACGTGTTGCAACTTTCATTCCGCAACTCGTACGACCAAACAGACTGTTCCAACATGGCCGGATGGGTATGTTTACGCTAGGGATGGTCCTCTCTTGCACCCAAATATGCCGAATCACTTCGAGCTACATTGGACCAACAATTTCCCTTAAGAGTCCAAAGTGCTAAAAGGCAGCAATCTTTGAAGGTCTATTTCTCAGAGACCATGATGCTTACAGACTCTCCGTTCAAGGCTATGGGATCATGTTGTGACCATCTACAAAAACCTCTCTCGATTTTTGCTATCTCAAAGGCGTTTTCCTGTGGTGATGACTTTTCAGTGGAGGGAAAAGTTGCTAGATGCAAGCAGTGTAAAGTTGCAAAGTGGTGCAACTTTCATTCCGCAAATCGTACGACCAAATGGACTGTTCCAACATGTCCGGATGGGTAATTTTACGCTAGGGATGGTCCTCTCTTACACCCAAATATGCCGAATCACTTCGAGCTACATTGGACCAATGATTTCCCTTAAGAGTCCAAAGTGCTAAAAGGAAACAATCTTTGAAGGTTTATTTATTAGAGACCATTATGCTTACAAACTCTCTGTCTGAGGCTATGGGATTGTGTTGTGACCATCTACAAAAACCTCTCTCGGTTTTTGTTATCTCGAAGGCGTTTTCCTGTGGTGATGAATTTTCAGTGGAGGGAAAACTTGCCAGATGCAAGCAGTGTAAAGTTGCAAAGTTGTGCAACTTTCATTCCACAACTTGTACGACCAAATAGACTATTCCAAAATGTTTGGATGGGTATGCTTACTCTAGGGATGGTCCTCTCTTGCACCCAAATACACCGAATCACTCTGAGCTATATTGGACTGAGTGAAATTAGGTGAAAAATTGATGTAGAGACAAGGGCACAATCACAAATTCTTTGCAACCTGCCTATTTGAGGCATCTAACAAGATTATAATGACCTCTTTGGACAGTCCAAAAATCTCTTAAAACTTGAAAAGCAACTAAATACACATTTCCCTCTTTAACCCCCTTAAACCCTTGTAATAGTGAGAAACTAGTTTTTGTCCAATTACTCCACAATCTTCCAAAACACTAGATGAAAAAATGATTGATTGAAACACCCATATCCAAGTTACACAACATATATGAGAAACAACATAGACTCCTTTGGACCAACATTGACTTCCTATACATTCACCCTTCAATAGGCTACTCAATTAGACCAAAAATGCAAAGCAACACCACACAGACCCCTGAAACCTTGGGGCAGCAAATAAATTGCCAAGAAAACAAAGATTCTACAATTGGATTCCATTTATACGGACCTATAACTGTCAAATCAAAAAACCCTTATTTTTAGTGTAATTCTTGAGGGTTTATTGGATGTAGCACTTCCACAACCTTTCAGACTCTACCACCACCTCAGACACCTTTATTTAGGCCCTAATATGCTTAGAAAACAAAGAAACTTCTGGTATCTTAGATATTTTTGCAAACCCTAGGGTAAAAACTCTATTTTCAAGTGAAAGAAAACCACCATTTTTAGACCTTTAACTTTTCATTTTATTTCAAAACCCAGTTCTCCACACCTTCCACTCTTGAAATAATGTCAAGACATGTAATAAAATTTCTACATAAAGTTTTTATACAAAAATTCTTGAATGGCTTGTGCACAGGCAAAAAACACAAGAAAAATAGTAAAATATGAATTGAGCAATTGAAACTTTATTGATTCAAAGAAAAAAACTCCTTCAACCAAAACCATTCTTGATAGTTTAAAACCATGAACCACCCCAATGTGTAATTATGATAGCACTCAAGATAGAATCTATGAATAGATAATGTATTTGACCAATAACTCATTGAAAGCACAAATTCCCAAAACTAGCCCTCCACTATGAACATATCAACTAAGTAGGAACCCATAACATTATGGAAAGATGATCCAGTTCTCCCAATGTAACTCCCAAGCATTACATGTGAGAGATGGTCAATTTCATTGATGGAAATGATGGTCAACACCTCATGATCATTCAAGTACTCATTCTAACAATACAAGAGATTTACACATCAAATTGCAAGTGAATATAATTTACTATATCTTAACATAAAAAATGAAAAAACTAATAGAAAAATGTATCAATGACGTACAAGGATGTATAAGAAAGTTCAAATTTTAAAATAAAATGTAAACTTAGAAAATTGTAGATTTGAAAACCTTAATAATGTAAAACCCTAAAAATAAGGTTGGATCAAGTGTAGGATTGGTTGGGCTCAACAAAATATAAAGAAAAAAAAAGTTTATTTATGAAGTTAACCTAGGATAATTAAGTAAATGCAATGAATCAAACACAATCAACCTAACATAATTAAGGGTTACTCTAGATGTTCAAATTTGTTACTCATTTTTATTGCATTGAATCAAAATGTCTCACTATTAATTGCTCCAATGCTATAAGATAAATGAATGTTTACATGATTATAATGAATATTGATTTACAAATGCTTTGCATATAGATTAAATTTACTTCAAAATTAATACCTATTAATAAAACTTTCACCATAACAAGACTTCTTGCAATTACTTCAATTGTAGCATACATAATTTCATATTGCACCTATCAATGTGCCCATTACATCTTCATGTGTGATTGCTAGTATATGTATGTCTCTTCAAAAAACATAGATGGGTTAAGCTCTCTCCTTACTCTTTGAGTAAGAGATAGTAGGGGAGAGGACTAGATATTATTACAAAACTTGGTTCAAACGAGCATACCAACAGGAAAGAACCAGGAAGAAAACCTTTGGTTGTAGCTCAATTAAGTACAAAAATAGACCCCTTTACAAAACCTATGAGTTTCCAAAATATAGACCCCTTTACATTTTAAACATACCCTTTATACAATGCCAGACATTTGACCCATATTTCAAAAAACTTCACTTGGTATATATTATGCTAGACATTTGACAAGCACCTATACAAACCATCAAGGTAGCTTAGAATAACCAATCTATATTATTCTAAATGACACAAAATATGATGAGATGGTAATGCAAACTATAAAAGACACTTAGAATAACCAATCTATATTGTTATAATCTATTGCATACCTCTTCGAAAGGATCAGAGTTGGCTATTTTTGCAGCAGGTCCATGATCAATCATGCCAAGAATATCACAAAAGTGGGAAAATGAGAAATCTATATTATCACAATAGAAAAGATACTTAGACTAACATATCTATATTAATCTAAACAACCTGAATGATGATGAGTTGGTGATGCAAACTATAAAAGATGCATAACTCTTTTAAAGGATCAGAGTTGGCTATTGTTGTAGTAGGTCCATGATCAATCATGCCAAGAATATCGCAAAAGTGGGAAAATGAGAAATCTATATTGTCACAATAGAAAATATGCTTAGACTAATTTATCTATATTAATCTAAACAACTTGAATGATGATGAGTTGGTGATGCAAACTATAAAAGATGCATACCTCTTCAAATGGATTAGAGCTGGCTATTGTTGCAGCAGGTCCATGATCAATCTTGCCAAAAATATCACAAAAGTGCATACAAAATATCACTATTAAAGACACCTACATTGCAATAGTATATAAAATATCAGTATTAAATAAAGAACACTAATGAACTTAATCATAATGAACATAAGCATTCTACCTTCCATTCTTGAAAATTCTATTCAAGTGTGCCTGAAGGGTCATCTCTTTGCTTAAGAGTATCCAATATTGCTTCATGATCAACATTACTAAGTGTCCATAGTTGTTTTGTCTTTGGTCTGGCATGATGCTTCAACAACTTAACATTTGTTTCTATAACAAGGTGCGAATACATGAGAATGGTTTTGTGTTTCTCATAGTCTTCAAATGCAAGTATGCCATTCTTTCTAATCATGTATGTTCGCAACCAAGTTCCTGCAACCACAACTGAACCTATATGATACATGAAACCATCATCATCTTCCATCGGTTGTGTTAGCTTATTCGTTACCCACACACATCAAGCCAACCAATAGTCTGATCTCTCTTCATTCCCCTGCGGTGCAACAAATGCAAAAATATATCCTATCTATAGTAGATCTAAAAGCAGGTCGTAATCAATTGAACTTTCCATTGTTTCATTTGTCATGGATATTGTTTGATATAAAGGAGTTAGATACTGTGGTACCCATGTATCCACCCACTCACTTGAATCGCATTGATCCCACTCGCACTGAATACAACTCTGACAAAAACAAGCCAACTCTTGTGTCCAAATGGTCCATGTGCCTACATCTGAGCTTCAAAATGAATGCATCTTTGAAGAATCTTTGATTGTATGACAATCCAATCTGCCTCTCACTATACCCTCCTCAATGAACCAAAAGAATCTGCGCACTGTTGAATCAAGTGTCCCTCCTTGTGACAATGTTGAACTACACCAATCAACTATAGAATGCACATCGCTGAACTTTGCTCCTGAAATCTTCAATTTCTCCTTAACTAGAGCTCTCTTTACGCATGCACCTATTCCATCATGCTCCCCTTTCCCATGTCGAGCTTCAAAAAAACTCCAAATATGAGGTAGAACCCTGTCTACATGCATTCTACTCAACCAATAAAACATACGAGTGTTCTTGAATTGACTTGTGCAATTATCTGACCAAATTCGATGTCAGCCCAATGCTATATCATACTCCTACAAGAACTCAAAAAAATTCTCGAAACAATGTTGGACATACTCAGACGAGTGAGATCTATCATCGCTCATATACAAATGATACTCTCTGATTATCTTTCAATCCTCCTCTATACTATCAGGTGCATGTCTAAACGTTATGTGGACAAAAATATCAATCTGAATGGAATTGTAATACTAAGATTGTACCTTGCTTTGTGGTTGCAATGTGTAGTTTTCTGCAAAATCAACCATTGATATAATAGTGCCAATCGGAAAAGAGTCCTTACACATCCTAAATTGTTGATCCAACCACTGAGACCTATGACTATTGTATACTTGTAGAAAAGATTGTCCTTAAAATCTGAAATAAAATCTGCAACACTGCATTCTTTTGTAACCAACTCACATCTAGAACCTTCACCTCCACTTTGCAAAGTATATTTGACTATCTCATATCTCTTTTTCTCAACAAGCTTCTTTCCAAATTCATGTTCGGAACTCTCATGAAAACATTGAACAAACTTTGACAAGCCACCACATTGTGAGCACTTTGCATTTAAACAATCATTTCTATAGAAAAAGAAACCATCATCTCTAGAACATAAAAATAGATCTAGCAAGTCCCTTGATGATTTCGAAAGATGCATTGCACCACACTCCTGCAACATTTCATTGGTATGAAAAGTAGAACAGATATAGCATAATAGCTCATGTGACATTGAAAACTCCACATGGTATTTGCAACAAGTATTACGAATCTTAAGAGGCACACAATAAAATGGCTTCAAACCCTCAAAATTCCTTTGTGAGATTTCCATATTTTTATGTGTTTCAATAATTTTTTTGAACAACATTGTTTGGATTGATTCCAAGAAATGTTTAGGATGTGGTGTATGGTCTTGATTGCCAATTCTTAACTTTAAAACATCCTTTGCATTGGGTGATACTCTAGAGTTATCATGCCAAAATTGTTGAATTACATGCTTTACATTATCAGTTAGCTTCTTATCAACACATGGAAGCCTCCCAGAAAAAATCCCATGTATCATTTTGAAGAGGGTCATCTATTCTTTCTCTTCTTGCAAGTGCTCTATCCAAAGTTTTATGATTTATGTCAAAATAAATATAAGTTTGTCTCATAAAGTGAGCCTTTTTCAATTTATGGCTTACTAGGGAAGTTGTAATGACTCTCTGAGCATCTCTTATCCTTTTCCTTGTTACTTTTTCCAATAGACTTGAGAGCATTAAAAATATTTCTGATAATAATAGAATTTTTTCGGTCTTCTTGTTCACACGAATATTCAATTTGGCTAGCAAAGGTCTCATCTTTTGCATCTTTAGCATTTGTACAAAAAGTTTGCATTGCTCGGTCAATGTCTTATCACTAAAATATTGGTTGAAAAGTCTTCTAGCCCACAACCAAATGGTTTGTGTTGACCTCTTGCCTTCAAAATTGTTTATAATGTTCTCATCAAATTCAAATGGCACCATTTAGGGGTTCTTGAAGGTCTTGAGGCCAGATATATTTCTTCCATACAAGGTTCTTATTTAGTTTCTCATGTAATTTGGTGAAACATAATTTACACTTCTTCAATATTATGTTCAAAATCTTCATTTCCAACATTTTCACCTTGAACATTTTCAATATCAATTTGAATAATTTCATTCCCAATTTCAATATCATGTTCAACATCTTCAAATCCAACATTTTCATGTTGAACATTTTCATTATCAATTTCAATATTTTCATTATCAATTTCAATATTTTCATTCCCAATTTCAATATCATGTTTAACATCTTCAAATCCAACATTTTCACCTTGAACATTTTCATTATCAATTTCAATAATTCCATTCCTAATTTGAATATCATGTTGACATATTCAATTCCAACATTTTTTCACCTTGAATATTTTCACCTTGAACATCTTCAATTTCATCTTCACTTGAAAGACCATAGGGGTTAGGTTCACCAATATTTAACATACCTTGTCTTCTCTTCCTATCACTTTCTCTATCTCTTTGTCTATATGCTTCAATTTCTTCTTTTGTAAGCTTTCTCTTACATTTTTGCTTTCGACGACTGCTGCTCCCCATTATACCTCATAAAAGATGCTAAAAATCATTGCTTATGAAAAATTTCAATAGAAGATGCTCCAAAAAGTTGATCTTTGTCTCTTCTTGTCTGAAACTGCATGTGTGTCACTTGCAAACAGAATGTAGGGTCCATTGGAATGCACAAAATGACCCACAAATTGGATATCTGTTATGATCTGATATCCGATTCATTTGAATTTTTTTTATGATACTTGTAACGGTATAATTTTTGTTCTAAAAATAGGATATCTGATTCAAATCAGATATCCAATTTGTGTACACATAGACCTAAGGGTTAATGGTAGATGGTAAAGGGTTTAAGGGCTAAAGGTTTAGGGTTTAGGGTATATGGCAGAGGGTTTAA
>VDFB02047230.1:410779362-410846414 GCA_007258455.2 Sequoia sempervirens | reverse complement strand
GAATCAAATGTTTAAGGTCTGATAGAGGTGGAGAATTCACTTCCAGTGAGTTTAATACATTTTGTGAAGAGCATGGCATAAAGAGATATTTTTTTGCTCCTAGAACTCCTCAACATAATGGAGTTATTGAGAGAAAGAAACAAACTATTCAGGAAGCTGCAAGAACTATGATGAAAGAGGCAAATATACCTGATATATACTGGAGATAGGAAATCCACACTATTTTTTATATTCTTAACAGAGTTCAGATCAGAAGTAACAACACAAAGACTCCTTATGAGTTATGTACTGTCAAGATTCCTATTGTGAAGTACTTTAAGGTGTTTGGAAGAAAATGTTACATTAAAAGAGATTATGAGAATCTTGGGAAGTTTGATGCTAGATGTGATGAAGGTATTTTCCTTGGATATTCAACTAGCAACAAATCTTATAGATGCTTCAATAAAAAATTGAGGAAGATTGTTGAGAGTGAAAATGTAAAAGTTGATGAAGATATGCACAAACCAATTGAGATAAGTGAAGTTGAACCAGATGAGCCTATCTGCGGACCACTACCTGAAGAGAATAAGGAAGAATAAGAAAAACATATTGAAGAAGAAGAAGAAACTCTAAAACTTGCTCCAATGACTCCTAATTATGTATGAAGAATCATCTGGAAGAAAAAATAATTGGAGGTAAGAGTGAAGGTATAAAGACAAGAAGTAAAGTGATAGCAAGTGAGGAAAATCTGCATTTACTTTCAAAGATAGTGTTGTGCATATTTTGCACACACGCCCTGCCAAAGGAAGGGACCCCCTTTTTTTCGCTTTTCCCTTGCTCTTGCTGACTTGGTCCTTGCTCGCTTGCTTTGTGTTTGCCTTCATTTTTTGACTTTGGGGATAGGTTTCCTTTGGATTTGTGATGTTTTTGTGACGTCTAAGTGAACTTCAATTGTTTTTCTAAGTTTTTTGAAGTTACGGGAATTTCTCTATGCATCACCATCCCTCCATCGTCGTTCGTGAGATTCCATGTGCGAGTCACCATCCCTTTGTCACCACCTGTGGGATTTCATATGTGGGTCACTGTCCCTCTGTTACCATCTATGGGATTCGGTGTGCGGATCACCATGTGCGGGATTCTATGTGCTCAATGTTGTTTTTAAGGCAACGGACCCTCCAGCTTCAGCATTCTAGATTTCCATATTTTTCAAGAGGGGAAAAATCATTGAGGAATAGGTCTAGGATCCCTTCTAATGCATCTTTCATGTGCTTAATTTGAAAAACTCAAAATTTCTAAGAGTTGTGGCTTTGTGGAACTCTGCATGTGGGTTGTCGTCACTTAACAACTAAGCTTTAATGGATTTCCACCTCATGAAACCCGCATTCTTCAATCCCACAAGATCATCAAAGCTTCATCTAATGAATTCAAGTGTCTCATGACCCATTTTCAACCTTGTTTAATCATTCCTTAGGATATTTTCTCTTTCATCGCCATCCTCGGTTTGCCTGAAGTGACTAAGTAAAAACATTATGTGCACCGATTTGTGTGGGTGGCTGCATGCAAGTGGTTGTTTCCCCATTTCCATTCCCTAACGTCCTTACACCTCCATCCTTTTGCATGGCGGGTTCCACAAGGGGCTTTTCCCTTGCCCAAATTTGAAAGTGTGTGGCACACATGCTAGGTCCTCGAGCTTGCTGCGGATCCACCTAAGCGGGCCGCCATCCCTCCAATGCCATTCCTAAAGAAGAACATATGATGGTGGTCCTATAGATCCCTCCCAAATCTCCTAAATTGGTCAACATAGCCCTTAACGTCTGAGGCACACATGGGTCCTGCAGTGCAAACTTCCACCTGCGGGTCGTCGTGCTCTAAATTTTGTTGCTTAACAAAGGAGACTCCAAATGTCCTTTAACCTTCCTACACCCACAAATGCATCAAGCTTAACTTGACAACTTCAAGTTCCTTGCAGTTGATTTTTGCACCTGCCAAAGCACCTCACATGGAATTTGATAGCCAAGTTAATCATGCAGAACTTTTTGTTGTGGGTGGTTGCCTATGGGTCGCCATGGCCTTGGCGTCGTCTTGCTCCTAGCTGCTCTAAAAAACTTATGGCCTAGGTGAAACCTACATCCCTAAAACCGCATTTATGTTTATGGTCCAAATGAGCTCCAAATGTGTAAAAATGATGAATATTATGATCTTTTAATGATGCATGGATGGATCTAACAATGATTTTGCAAGATTTGAGTAACATTTTCCTTGATTTACGTATGAAAGCACTTATTGTACCTCTTTTGTGCAGGATTCATGGAACCATGCTAAAGGAATAGATTTTGTTGTGCTCAGAGGGTGATTATGACCACCAAAGGAGTCACTTATCTAAATATTGACATCAAGGGGAGTTCTACTAATTGAATAAGCCTGCTTAAGAATCTATGTCAGGCAATACCAAGTTAAGAAATGCTTTCAAACAAGGAGCAAGAGGGAGTTTATTTATTTTCCACCAAATAATGATGATTGTCAAGAGTTGTCCATCAGAATCAAGAGCAACATATTTTTTTCTTGGTGACACAAATTGGTAACAAGACTTGTTCAATTGGCTAAAAGGATGCTACAAATATATCAGACAAGGGGCAACCTTCAATAGTTTCTAGCTACAATAGAGAAGGCAACTAGAAGACAAAATAGCTATAGTAGCTAAAGGACAAAATAGGATACAAGACAAAATAGGGAAGAGGACAAAAAGTCTATTTTATATTGACATATATTTGGGGGTAGGTGAAACCGTAACTTGTATTGAATCTGGGCCACTCATTGTAAATCAATCCTGGCCATTCATTTCACTTTTGGAAAACTATAAATGGTGAATTTTGTTATAGTATTTGATGAAATTCCAAGCTCATTCTTTTTGTGATTTGTTGATGATGAATCACTTTTCAAAGCTAGTCCAAGCTGATTTCATTGCTACAACTTAGTTCAATTGTATGTTCATGAGGTGGATGCACAATCTAAAAATCTGCAGACCTTAGAAGATTGCACTAGCTTTGTGTAGCTGTAGGTTTCCCTTGGTCAAGCAAAACTTATTTTTATGAGAGTTTGTCTATTGTAGAATCCTTCATTATTATTGTTCATTAATAGCTTAAATTTAGAACAACCCTCTCAACCCTTCCTCTTTTTCTATTTCTTTTACATCCTTGTTAGAATAGGATTCCAAGTGTCACAACAATGCTTAATTTGATGAACATGGGGAGTTTTAGCTTGCTATTTTGAGTGGGAAGCCACAGTCCATTCAATTCTAGCACATTGAAACTCCATTTGCAGACCCAAATTCCCATGCTTTATAAACCATAAAGGCCACCCTGTGATTACTAGAAAATCACATCAACCAATTGAATTATTCCAAGCATTGTCATGACCTGACACCTAAGAGACCTTGGGGTAGTGGTCTGGAACTTGTTTGTAGATTTGTACCTTTCAAGAGAGGTAGCATACTTGTGTACTACCTCTGTTGAGAAGGTGCAAAAACACCCATCAATAGATAGAACCTAAGTCTGTGTGTGAAGCATACAAATATGATAGTTGGGTTAGAGAAATGAAAGAGGAATTGCAGCAGATAGAGAAGAATCAGACATGGGAACTAGTCCCTAGACCTGTTAACACGAATGTAATTGGTTCAAAGTGGGTGTTCAGGAATAAGATGAATGAGAATGATGAAGTTGTGAGAAACAGAGCAAGGTTTGTGTGCAAGGGTTATTCACAAGTTAAAGGAATAGAATTTGAGGAGACATTTTCCTTGGTGGCAAGAATGGAGGCTATTCAGATTTTTTTGGCACTTTCTACTCACAAGGATTTGAAGGTATATCAGATGGATGTCAAGTCTGCATTCCTAAATGGAGAACTAGAAGAAGAGGTGTACATGGAACAACCAAAGGGATTTCAGTTATCAAATAAACCAGACATTTTCTATAAGTTGAAAAAGGCATTGTATGGATTGAAACAGTCTTCCAGAGCATGGTATGCAAGGTTGGATAGATATTTGACACAACAAAGATTCAACAAAGGCTCCATGGATAGTAATCTCTATTTCAAGGTTGAAGGAAACAAAATGTTCATAGTGGTTGTGTATGTTGATGATATCATCTTTGGAGTAAATGAAGGTATGTGTACGAGATTTGTAGAGGACATGCAAAAAGAGTTTGAAATGTTTATGATTGGTGAGTTGAATGTATTCCTTGGACTTCAAGTGAATCAAACTAATAAGGGGATATTCATTTCACAATCAAAGTATGTCAAAGAGTTGTTGAAGAAGTTTAGAATGGATGAATCCAAATTGGTCTATACCCCTATGGTGACTGGATGCAAGCTAGAAGTAAAGACGATGATTCTCCTAAAGTTGATTAGGGCATGTACAGATCTATGACTGGTGGACTGTTGTATCTTACCGCTACTAGACCAGATATCATGCATGCAGTATGTTTGGTTTCCAAATTTCAAGCAAAACCTAAAGAAGCACATGTTACAACTGTGAAAAGGATATTCATATATCTTAAATGCACTCTGGATTATGGCCTATGGTATCCTAAGGATACTAAATTTATCTTGAGTACTTACACTGATACAGATTGGGTTGGTTGTGTGGATGACCGAAAGAGTAAAATTGGCAGTGCTTTCTTTCTTGGAGGAAGATTGGTTTCATGGTTAAGTAAGAAATAGGATTATGTTTCTTTATCCACTATAGAAGCTAAGTACATTGTTGCAGCATCTTGCTGCACATAGGTTTTGTGGATGAAGCAAACATTGAAGGGTATAGGAGTGATATGTGATGAGCCTATCCCTATCTTCTATGATAATACAACTACTATAAGCATTTCAAAGACTCTTGTAATGCATTCAAGAACAAAACATATATCTTTCAAATATCATTTCTTGAGAGAGAAGGTATTTGAGAATGAAGCCAGACTAGAGTATGTGCCTACAAAGGATTAGATTGTAGATATATTTACTAAGGCTCTTCTAAAGGATACTTTTGAGTATCTCAGGGAGAAGTTGGGGGTCATTGGCCCTCTTTATTTGAACTAGATGCACATGGAGGTGCATGAGTCTAGTTGATCTACAAATTCTTCATTTGTCTAGATTGATGAATGGATCTACTCCGTAGGGGGAGTAGAAAGTATCATTGTTGTAGTATGAAATAGGTGCACTTCTAAGGGGGAGTGATCAGATCTTTTGGTCTTTTCCATTGATGTCAAAGGGGGAGAGAAATTCATGTGAAAAATAGTGAAAGAAAATGGGGAGAGAAATTCATGTGTAGGAAATGTTGTGTAGGTTGTCTAATATATATAAAAAAAAGAGTGCAAGAATGGAATGGATGCTGCCATTGATGGTTTTCCACATCATGTGTTTCCATCAATGACAAAGGGGGAGATTTTTGCAAGTATGAGTAAGTTTGGTGGTGTTTTCATTGATGTTGTAAATGATTTCAACATAGTACAGGATGTTGCAGGTTGTGCATGTATAGTTGAGAAACTATTGAGATGTTGTGAGTACATGGAGCTATCCTTATGGTGTTGTAGGTGTGTTGATATGATGAGTTTCCAAGTGCTTTTGAGAAATAGTGAAGTTAGAGTTGTGTATGTGTTCAAAATGTGCTTTGGTATGTGCTTCACATTTCTTTTGTGTTGATCCTATGCTTGTGCAGATCTGAAGTGTTGTTTATGGGAATTTATGGACAATATATCCTAGATTGTAGCCTATGGATTGATGGAGAGTGAAAGTTGTGTTCACCGGTGTGTGAACTGGTTTGGCAGAGTTGTTTTTCTGTGGATTGGGATAAATTTTTTTGCTCCATAATCCTTTGTTGGTTTCTTTTAGATCTTATAGATCTGGTAGAAGGATTTTAATGATTTTTTTTTTGTGTTCTATAAAAGGCATTCATGGTTTGGTGCTCTGGAAGATAAGTCTCAGATTCCCTATGTGTGTCTGTACAGTTTAGATGGATTGATGAAAAGTGTTCTATGTTTGAAGGTTGTTGAATTTTATGTGGATGAATATGAAGGTATCTGAGATGTGCTCTCATGCATGATGAAGCATGCTATGTGGTACACATGTTATTTTCTTGTTTCGAAAGCATGTACTTCAAAGTTCATTTGTGTTTTCATTATGTTCGGCCAACTTGGTGTCTACACTTCATGTGAAGGATAAGTATCAATTGAGGAAGCATGTGATTGATCTGAGATACTGTTTTGGGTCTTGGTTAAGTGTTGGTTTGGTCAACTCTCATTCTCTTCCATCGTGGGAATGTTAAGTTACTGACCTAATTTGAATTTGTAAATTGAAACGTGTGCAACCAACCTTGGAGAAAGTTTTTGAGGTTGAAGACGGTATAAATACAAGTTGAGATGTTATGAATTAAGTATCAGATGAGCCAAAAGTTTGAGAAGTGAGAGTTGTGTGAAAGTGGTTTGAGGCAGAAGTACTTTAATGTGACAAATTCCTGAAAGCAGTTTGTTGATGGTGTCTACAATCTTCTGACCAAGGCTACGGATGTGTGTAACTTGTTGTGGTGGATTTTTATGTAATCCTTTTGTATCTATAGGCAGTGAGCCTCCCTGTTGGACAATTATTCCTTTCTATAGGTAGTGAGCCTTGTATCTGGGTAGTGAGCCCTTTGGAAGTGAGCCTCTTTTTATTCAGTTTTGGAATTACTTTATATTGTGAGTTAATCCTCGCCGTGGTTTTTCCCTTATTGGGTTTTCCACGTAAATCTGGTGTTTCTTGTGTTGATATTGCTTTATGTTATTTTCATTTCATGTTCATACTTAATAACAAAATAAAGTGGATTTGAAGTTGATAAGTGTTTGAGATTTTTGATTGTGTTTAGTGACAACTGATTCACCCTCCCCTCTTAGTTGTCTTGCACCTTTCAAAAAACTACATGCTATGTTTTCCAACCTGCATTGGCTTATGTCATGGTTGATAGGACATTTTACACCTTTCTACCTTTCCTCATTCTCTCCATTACTAATTTATTTTTTCAATAGATGCAACAATTTTTTTTATCATTTTGGAAATAATGGATGCATTTTTTTTATATAAAAGGTTGACATCAAAGGTTTTGGTTTCCCTCTAACCCTTCATCTCCTTTAACACATACACACACACTACAACCAATGTATCTTCCCAAAATAATACATTTGTTGTAATTTTAGAAGTAATTAAATACTACTATGCATGTTACACTCCTACGCTTTATACAAATTTGTAGGTTGAACCACTCTTCATGTGGTTCAACCTTCACTTGTTTATTTCATGAATTGCTAGATGTGTTTTTTCTCCTCATGTTAAGTCATGCCAAATGGAAGGTTGAATATCACAACATGCCTCCTAAGGTAAAAAAAGGTTTGTACACCCCATATACTCTAAAATATTAGTTATATTTACATGCATAGTTGTGAATTTACTTGTGGTCTTTATGTATGCTTGGAGGTTCAACTACACACTGTGTTCCAACCTACATTGGCTTACATCATGGTTCATAGGATATTTTACACCTTTATGCCTTTCCTCATTCTCTCCATTACTAATTCATTTTTTTGTCAACAGATACAACAAAATTGTTATCATTTTGGCATTGTTGGTAGCAATGGGTGCATTTATGTTTACATACAAGGTTTTCATCAAAGGTTTTGGTTGCCCCCTAACCTTTCCCATCCATTAACTCATACACACAGTGCAAACTGCAACCAATGTATCTTACTAAATTAATACATCTGTTGTTGCAATTATAGAAGTAATTACATACTATTATGCATGTTACACTCGCATGCCACATACAAAGTTTCAAGTTGAACCACTCATTGTGTGGTTCAACCTTCACTTGTTTATTTCATGAATTACTAGATGTGCTTTTGATGCTCATGCTAAGTTACCCCAAATGGAAGGTTGAATATCACAACATGCCTCCTTAGGTAAAATAGGTTTGTACACCCCATATTGGTGCAGGAGCACCTTTGGTCAACTATGGTCAAGAAAGGTTAATATTTAGTAAGCTTTAGATGTGATGTGCTTTTGTCCTAATAAGGTCAATAAGACCAATTTTCTTTTGTAAGTGAGTCATGGTTCTTAGGTGGATATAATTGGAGTGTTTTGAGTCTATTATGCTAAATAAGGTCTAAAAAGACCATTTAATATGTAATTGGATGGGTTTTGTGTCTTAGGTGTCAAAATATGTAAAAAGATGCAAAAGAAAAGTTGTAAATGATGTCAACAGCAGAAATTATAAAAATGCAACTTATAGGGAATTTGAAAGGTAGTTATGGACGTTGGGAAGTTAGAAATTGATTTGAAAATGTATTTAAAGCCTTTAAAGGCTTGAACAAAAGGTTGTTGAAGTTTTAGTGAATCCTTTTTTTGTACCAAATACAACGTTTTCTCTATAATTCTTACTATTTTCTACATTTCTCTATAACTATACAGACCCATATAGGCTTTAGATGTTCTGAAACTAATTTTGCATTGTATGGATTTGAATTAGCCTTCATTTGAAATCATTTTGAGAGTCTATCTTTAAATTTTGGGGGAGATATTTATAGATTTCCAAATCTATCTGTTACAAACCAGTGAAGGCTCTTTTTGAAGACCTAATAATGTAATTAGTCATTCCATCTATTGTTCCATCATTTATCTCAATGGAATAGAATTTTACGATGGTAGGGTAGGTGTTTCCATGTTTTAGAGTGGAAGAGAAGTGAACTACAAGTTGTGGGATGTTACCCTAGGGTGAAATTGTGTGTTTTCCATGTGAAAGTAGGTTGTTGAGGAAAGGTTTTGTGGAAATGGTGAATGTACTATCCATGTGAGGTTTTTTCAAAGTTGGTACAGACCATTTGTGATCTATTAGAGTTGTTGGTTTGGTTGGATAATCCTGGAAGGTTGGAGTTTGAACAAACCCTAGTGCTTGTGCATGGCAATTGAGGGTTTCAAGGTTCAACATTGTAAAGGTCTTGAATTTGAGAAATGGTTGTGGATTTGGGTGTTTTGACACATAATTAGTGACAATCTATGGAGTTTTAGTGAAAACAAGTAGTCTACGAAGTACTTCCTTTAGAAAACAAGGCTAATCTAGTAGCCTAAAACATCAGGTGGTATCAGAGCTTAGTTATTAGATTACTTGTTGGTGATTTGGTTGGAAGGTAAAGAGGAAATACTATCAAGATTCCTCCCAAAGGAAGCATAGTTGCAAGAAATATGGATGAGAAGGCTAAAGAAATAGAAGCCTTGAGAAGAGAGGTGGTTGCATTGAAATAAAAAACTAGAATGAATATGGATGAGAGTGATACTGAAGAAGAAGAGATGGATCCAAAGGATATGAGAATGATGAAGCTTTTGATAGCAAAATAGATGTGCCTATGTATGGGGGAAAACTAGATGGATAAAAGCTCTTGGATTGCATACGGGCTTTGGAGAACTATTTTGACAGTGAGGAGATTGATGAAGAACACAAAGTGAAGAAGGCCAAAGCCAAATTGAAAGGACATGTTTTTTGTGGTAAAACTTTGTACAAGATGAAGGGGAGAGAAAAGGAAATAAAAAGATCACTTCTTGGGAGAGAATGAAGGAAAAAATGAAAGGTAAGTTCCTTCCTTGTGATTATAATGTTCAATTACTCAAAAGATTACAAAATATTAGGCAAAAAGAACAAGATGTGCAAATATATACTGAAAAATTCTATAGGCTAAGTATAAGAACAAAGCATGAGGAGGATAAGGAAGAAATATTAGCTATATATCTCAATGGCCTAAGGTATAACATTCAAGATGAAATCAGTTTGTTGGCACCAAAAACTGTGGAACAATGTTTTCAAATCGCAATTAGAGCAGAAGAAAACCTCAAGAGGAGACAAGAGAAGGAAACAAGAGGAAGAGGAAATAATTATAGGGGTAGAGGTACATCTTCAGCACCAAGGAAGTCCAAAGAAGATCTTGAATATGTTGATAAGAGTAAAGAAAAAGCACCTGAATCAAGAGGAGGATTGAGAGGTGGAAGGACAAGCTTTAGGCAAATAAGAGATTTTAATGAGTTCTTAGGCAGATATTAGAAGTGTGGTGAGTTTTTTCACCCTTTATTCAAGTGTCTAGAGAAGATTGGAACCACATCAAGTGGAGGAGAAAGGAAACCTGATAGGATATCCCAAATTTCTTATCAAGAAGAAGTTGAAAGCTCAAGCTCCACTACTCTTCATGCTACTGCTGAAGTTGGTGAGATGTTGATGATGAGAAAGAGAAACTAGAAGACATCCATGGAAAAAGATAAAATTTAGAGGAGAGACTTGTTTAGAATAACATGTAGATGTAAAACTAAGGTATGTAAAGTGATTGTTGATTCTGGATGCACTGACAACATGGTGTCTAGTGATATGGTGGACCAGTTGAACTTGCAAAGAGTACCTAAACAAAAGCCTTATAAAGTGTCCTGGGTTAGTGAAAATCAAACCATTTTGGTGAGTGAACAAGCTACTGTTGAATTTCAAATTGGTCCATATAGAGATAAAGTTGTTTGTGACATTCTACCTATGAGTTTTTTCCATGTTTTTCTTGGGAGACCTTGGCAATTTGATAGGTTTGTAGTTTATCATGGAAGACAAAACACATATAACATTGAAAAGGATGGGAAGACATTCATTCTAACTCCATTGGTTGAAGAAACAAGAGAGAAAGGTGAGATCATAATGATAGGGAGAAAATAATATGTGAGCAATGAGGAAGGTGAGAGTATGAAGCTTGTAGCTAAATCACAGTTTGATACTGTCAGGATAGTGAATAGGAAAGATAAAGCTAATGTGCAGAAAGAGAGGAAGAAGAATGATTTTGTGTGGTAGAAGAAAGTGAATGGGAATGTATCTCAGTCTAGTACAAAGTAGTATAAGAGTGGAAATCCTTTGGAAAGGAAAGAAATCAGTGATGGAGTATTAATTGGGACACTCATGTGTCCTATAGCAATAGTCAAAGGGGTGAGCATCTAGTTGAAGGTTGTTAGGACAAAGATTGGTGATATAGTGAATAAGAAGATATTGATTAGACAATGAAAATTATAGGTGTAGGTCTGAAAAAGGTTGCAAAAGGTGATGGTACAGTGGACAGTGAGAAGAATAAAGACAAAAAGAGCATGGGGAAGAGGACTATGCAAGAGGCAAAAGGTAAAGTGATGGCAACAAATGACAATGTGTGTATAGGTGTAAAAAGGATTGTGACATTAGAGTTTGATGAAGGAAAGGATGGAAGACACCCCATAGTACAATTTGATAGAGTGAAGCCTGATTCAAGAGAGGACAAGGTCAATAATAACAAGGATAGTGATAAACTAAAGAAAGATGAACCTGCTAAAGGCAAGTGTGAAGGAAAAAGCAATGAAGAATACAAAGGAAGAAAACCTACTTAAATCTTTCCAAGGGACTTGGAAAATTTCTATGTTGGGGTGTATGGTGCAAGAGCACCTTTGGTCAACTATGGTCAAGCAAGGTTAATGTTAAGTAAGCTTTAGATGTGGTGTGTTTTTTCCTAATAAGGTCAAAAAGACCAATTTTCTTTTGTAAGTGAATCATGGTTCTTAGGTGGATAGAATGGGAGTGTTTTGAGTCTATTATGCTAAATAAGGTCTAAAAAGACCATTCAATATGTAATTGGTTGGGTTTTGTGTCTTAGGTGTCAAAATATGTAAAAAGTTGCAAAAGAAAAGTTGTAAATGATGTCAAAAGCAGAAATTATAAAAATGCAACTTATAGGGAATTTGAAAGGTGGTTATGGATGTTGGGTAGTTAGAAATTGATTTGAAAATTTATTTAAAGCCTTCATAGGCTCGAACAAAAGGTTGTTGAAGTTTTAGTGAATCCTTTTTTGTAACAAATACAATGTTTTTCTGTAATTCTTACTGTTTTCTACATTTCTCTATAACTGTAGGGACCCGTATAGGCTTTAGATGTTCTGAAACTCATTTTTCTTTGTATGGATTTGAATTAGCCTTCATTTGAAATCATTTTGAGAGTTTATCTTTAAAGTTTGTGGGAGATCTTTGCAAATTTTTTAATTTGTCTATTACAGACCAGTGAAGGCTTCATTTGAAGACCTAATAATGTAATTATCCATTCCATCTACTATTATAGTTTGTATCTCGATGGAATGGCATGTTATGATGGTAGGGTAGGTGTTCCCATGTTTTAGAGTGGAAGAGAAGTGAATTGAAAGTTGTGGGATGTTACTCTAGGGTGAAATTGTGTTTTTTCCATGTGAAAGTAGGTTTTTGAAGAAGGGTTTTGTGGAAATGGTGAGTGTACTATCCATGTGAGGTTTTCTTAAGTTGGCGTAGATCATTTGTGATTTGTTAGAGTCATTGGTTTGGCTGGATAAGCCTGGAAGGTTGGAGTTTGAACAAACCCTAGGGCTTGTCCATGGTAATTAAGGGTTTCAAGGTTCAACATTGTAAAGGTCTTGAATCTAAAAAATGGTTATGGATTTTGGTGTTTTGACACACAAATAGTGACTATGTATGGAGTTTTAGCAAAAACAAGTAGTCTGGGAAGTACTTCCTTTGGAAAACAGGGCTAATCTAGTAGCCTAAAACAAGGTTGGTGTATTGGATCTTTAAGTTGTTACAAAGAAGTCAATTGAAACCTTTGGGAAAGGTAGAGTTGGGTCTGTGGTAAGTCTTAATTGTGGTTTTTCAAGCCTTTGTAAGTCCTCCTCTAAAAGATATTGTGCAAAGTCTAGATTTGGGCTACAAGTCTTAAGGAAGTTGTTTAAGTCAAGTTGAGAGACTTGGATTGTAGAGAGTTGTTTCTTGATTGAGATTGGTCATTTTGAGTTGGATAGGGAGTTTTAACCACCTTGCTTGCATCACATATACTTTGAAATATTAGTTATATTGATATGTGGGGTTGAAAATTTACTTGTGGTCTTTATGTCAGCTTGGAGGTTCAACTACACCCTATTTTTTCCAACCTACATTGGCTTACATCATGGTTGATAGAAAATTGTACAACTTTTTGGATTTCATCATTCTCTCCATTACTGATTCAGTTTTTTGTCAACAGATGCAACAAACATGTTATTATTTTGGCATTGTTGGCAACAATGGATGCACTTTTGTTTACATACAAGGTTTTTATCAAAGTTTTTGGTTACCCTCTAACCCTTCCTCTCCTTTAACACATACACACACACCACAACCAACATATCTTCCCAAAATAATACATCTATTGTTGCAATTGTATAATTAATTACATATTGTTATGCACGTTACACTCCTACAACACATACAAAGTTGCAAGTTGAACCACTCATCATTTGATTCAACCTTCAATTGTTTATTTCATGAATTAATAGATGTGCTTTTGTTACTCATGTTAAGTCATGCCAAATGGAAGGTTGAATATCACAACATGCCTCCTCAAGTAAAAGAGGTTTGTACACCCCATAGACTCTAAAATCTTAGTTATATTTACATGTGGGGTTGCAAATTTACTTGCGGTCTTTATGTCCACTTGGAGGTTCAACTACACACTATGTTTTCCAACCTACATTGGCTTACATCATGGTTGATAAGACATTTTACACCTTTCTACCTTTCCTCATTCTCTCCATTACTGATTCATTTTCTTGTCAACAAATGCAACAAACTTGTTATCATTTTGGCATTGTTGGCAGTAATGGATGCACTTTTTTTACATACAAGGTTGTCATCAAAGGTTTTGGTTGTTCTCTAACCCTTCCTCTCCTTTAGCACATACACATGCACCATAACTAACATATCTTCCCAAAATAATACATCTATTGTTGCAATTGTAAAATTAATTACATACTATTATGCATGTTACACTCCTACGCCACATACGAAGTTGCAGGTTGAACCACTCATCATGTGGTTCAACCTTCACTTGTTTATTTCATGAATTTCTAGATGTGCATTTACTCCTCATGTTAAATCATGCCAAATGGAAGGATGAATATCATAACATGCCTCCTTAGGTAAAATAGGTTTGTACACCCCATATACTTTGAAATCTTAGTTATATTTACATGCGGGGTTGCAAATTTACTTGTGGTCTTTATGTCCACTTGGAGGTTCAAATACATGCTATGTTTACCAACCTAAATTTTCTTACATAATGGTTGATAGGACATTTTACAGCTTTCAGCCTTTCCTCATTCTCTCCATTACTGAATCATTTTTTTGCCAACAGATGCAACAAACTTGTTATCATTTTGGCATTGCTTGCAATAATAGATGCACTTTCCTTTACATACATGGTTGTCAAGAAAGATTTTGGTTTTCCTCTAACCTTTCCTCTCCATTAAAACATACACATGTACCACAACCAATGTGTCTTCCCAAAATAATACATCTTTTGTTGCAATTGTAGAAGTAATTGCATACCGTTATGCATGCTACACTAGCACGCCACATACAAAGTTGCAGGTTGAACCACTCATCGTGTTCTTGCTCAAACAACACAAGTTTACTTGAAAAAGATGGTTGGTTTTCACAACATTCCTCTTCAAGTAAAACAAGTTTGTGTGGCACACCTAAAATGGACTCATCCTAAAATGTCCACATACGATTATGATTGTGATGTCATTGTTTATGCCCACTTGTATGTTGAGATAGAAAGTCTGATTTCCAACCAATGTTTGTTTTATATTTTGTCTAGCTTGATTCAATCTATCACCTTTAATTTTCCTCAATTGAATTCGACAACCTCCTATTGGTTTCACATTGGTGGCAGCAATGCAAGTACATTTTATTTGTGTTGAAAATGAATAATTTCTTTCTTTTTCTTGACATAATCCACTCTAATTTTAAATGTTCGTCCAATTCTATCCTTTCCTAGAATAATGGGTAGAGATGTGAAATGAAAGAAGGAAGATGGTTTGGAGGTGCAAGATGCATGGAATGGAGGCTCTCCTTTTTCCTCTTCCAATTTGAATTGGACTCCTATTTGCATGGAGGAGGATGGGGTCCTTAACCTTTTCACAAAAATTCCTTGTGCCAAACTTGATTTCATTCATAGTGAAATGTTGGTTGAATGTTTTAAAACTAAATTTCTACCCAAGAAAGAAAGAGAGTACCATCATGCATCCTATCAATGACAAAAAATATAAACAATTATGTGGTTTAGTTTTATATCTTTCAACATTCATTTGTATGGTCCAATGATATTTTACTCTCTCTTGCTTCAATATCATGATATGATGTTTTCTTTACAAATAATGGTGTCAATACGGTCCTAAAGACCACAAAAACTGGCCTCCACTAGAGAAGAAAAAACAAAAAATATTTATACAAATGTGAGGTTATCAATTCCACTTCATTGTAAAGGTTATGCATGACAGACCCAATGTTTCCTATCTTCTCTACAAAGAAATGTTCCACGCCAATAAAAAAGGTTAATTTTTCCATGGAATTGGTGACACAAGTGGAGATAGGCATGCCATGTTGGCTTCTAATCTAGCCAAAAAATGAAAAAGCTATATTGAAATACTTTTTCTCATGGACGTGAGTGTCAATGAATTAATGGATAGACATGCCATTTATCCTATCTTCCATGGCATGATGTTAAAGAGAAATCAATTCCTTACAAGAAAGGATGTAATGAATGCCTGGTGAAAGGTGTGTTCTATTCACACACATAAATATAGATTCAATTTGACAAGTATCATAATGTGGAATGGAGAGGACTTTGACAACTTCTTTCAATGACCCCATGGTAATGATACACCTTTCGTTATCGGGGTTCAGACTCCATGGATTTTGGATACGATGGTTTGCCACTTACACAATTTAGTCATCTCGGTGGATTCCATGTTTTCCACTAACAAATATGGGGTGAGGCATTAAAAACATTGACAAATGGTTCTTCATCTTTTCAATGATCTTACTGGCTATAAACTTGACAATGCTCATGCTGACTTCTTATGTCTATAGTTTTCATTATATACTTTGCTTGTTTTCGACAAGGAATAGAGTGGTGCACCTATTACATGGGTAGTCTCCTTACAAAAAAATATTGAGGACATCTTTGTGTGGCTACACGAATTGCATGCTTGTGGAAGAAGAGCTAGACCTGATTGGAGAATCAATTCATTTTTTACCAATGGTGTGACTACAGAAATTCAGGCCATATAGTATGTGCATCTCTTTGTTCATTTTTGTACCTTTCTCATTTTCTATTTATTTTCAATGCCACTTTTTCATGTAGATGATCACTAAACAATATAATTTTTATTGTCTATTAGGGATATCTTTTGATGTTGTGTTCTTCTATGCATTTGGCATGTTAAAAGGGCTTGGCTAAAGAACATATATAAGTATGCAGCCAAGGAAAGGGCAATGAAAATCTTCCATAGACTTGACATGATCATGATGGGGACCAGTGATAGTAAATATAGAATCACTTAGCTATTGAAATCTTTCTTTGAGGTGTTTAATGATCAACCCCAATTTTTAGAGTACTTCAAGAAGACCTAGTGCAAAGGAGATGGTCAAATTGGTGATTTGAAAATTTCTATCACCTCGTTCAATACACATGATTCAG
Source organism: Sequoia sempervirens (assembly GCA_007258455.2). Lineage (NCBI taxonomy): Eukaryota > Viridiplantae > Streptophyta > Pinopsida > Cupressales > Cupressaceae > Sequoia > Sequoia sempervirens. The sequence continues at coordinate 410,829,850 of VDFB02047230.1, read as the reverse complement.
ATTCTTTGGTGTTACCTCTAATACATTGTGGTTTACTTGACTATTGGTTTTTTTTTCGCAACCATGTGGGTGAAAAATTGTAGACTATTTCCACATGCCAACTAGGAGACAAATGCAACCATTGAGTCATACCATTGCACACTCAAAACTTGGTACTTGTGTGACCATCAAAAAAATGCACAATTTGAATGGACTATTTGTATTACACACTTGTGTATAAAATGGAACCATTCTTTAGGAAAAAGGAAAAGTTGCAACATTATGGTTTTTTGACGAACTATAAGTTTTTAAATATTCAATCTAGTTTGGAGCGGGCCAAGGAAATTTCACATGATGATTGTGTTTCGGATGAAACACATGTATCCTAGATGGCACTAGGTGAAAAGTAAAAGTAGGTCCAACCACTACCTCATTTGAAAATTTCATGAGAACCTTTTTATTTGGAGTGCCCTTGGAGTTTGTAGGGAAAAATTTGCAAACATATCCTTAAGGTTGCTCACTTGATTAAAAGATCATATGCCGCTGAAGGGGTGGTCCATGGTAAGTGAATTTTAATTCAAAGTGCATTAATTTATGGGATACAATTGTGTTTTACATTTTCTACTGCCTAATACAAGTTTCTTGTGTGTAGTAATTTAGACGAGAGAGGTCAACCAATTGATAGATGGAAAAATTTGAATGAGACATTGTTAGAGGGGGGCGTAAAAGAAAACAATCATAATCTTCTCATACCTACACAAGCTTCTTTTTTCACTCATGTGTATGATGAAAATTTACACAAAATGTGTATTTGGAATGACACAAACAAAATCTTGAAGAAAGTGATGTGAACACCACCCCATTGTCTAGAACAACTACAATCATATGCACAATGCATCGAGAGGTTTTTATAGGACCTACGTCAATCCAATGCATTGCCATTTGAATTCATTATTGATCCTGATGTAGCTACAACTAACACCGTTTTCATGCATCCATAGTTTAGTGCAAGCAGGTATCATCCTCAACATGCAACCCATCGTATGAAGCATGCTGCACAACAATTAGATCACTGAACTCCTGTGTGTGACTCCTTTCCCTTGTCCATGAAAAATAGCTTCAATGTGAATGTCAATATGTAGTGTGAGACTTCAGGCGCAACTGATATGGATGGGATAGAGGATATGACATCTAATATGGGTGACTATGAGAAAACTTGTTTCAATTTCTATATTGTAATAGGAAATGGTATTGTAGATTTCTCTTTCTAGTATGTGCTTCTACCATCTCATAAAATTTCTAATTTATTTTACTGCATGCAGTCTTTCCTCAACTCGTGAAGAGCAAGAAGAATCTATTCAGTCAAAAATTTATCTCTTTCACTTTTCTCACTTCTTTTCAAGTATTTTCATAGAAGTTCCCTTTTTCATTTCAGACATTTTAATACATGTTTCTCTACTTGTACATTTCCATATACCCATTGCACACAAAAAATGCTCACATTATTCGTAGTGTTGGAAAACACACTATCCCATGTTAGTTAGTTTTCTATGAAATTTTTTTGTTTCGTTGAGACCAAAAATATAATGTACACTTTCAAAATGTTTTGGTATAGTCAAAATTCCATTTAACTTCCTTCATTTGATTGGAACAAATAAAATTCTTACATTATTTGTTGTTGGAAAACATACATTCCAAATGTCAACTAGTTCATTATGAAAAGTTTTTTTTTGTTACGACCAAGAATATAATCAAGTCCACTTCTAATTTTTTGAACAACAGTTTGGTACAGTAAAAAATAGCATTTCACATTCTCAATTTGATTGGACCAAATAAAATGGTCACATTTTTTGTAGTCATGGAAAACAAACTATCCCATGTCAGTTTGTTCCTTATGAAAAGTTTTGTTTCATTACCACTAAGAACATAATGAAGACCACTTTCAATTTTTTGAACAACTCTTTGATACAGTGAAAATGGCATTTCACATTCTTCATTTGATTGGAACAAATAAAATGCTCGTATTGTTTACACTGTTGGAAAACACATTGTCCCATGACAGTTAGTTCATTATGAAAAGTTTTGTTTCACTTTCAATTTTTTGAACAACTCTTTCCTACAATCCAAATGTCCTTTCACTTTCTTCATCTGATTGCAACTAATAAAATGCTCATATTATTTGCCATGTTGGAAAATGCATTGTCCCTTTCCAGCTATTTTGTCATGAAAATTTTATGTTTCATGCAGTCCAAGAATTTAATGAAGTCAACATTCAAAGTGTCTTTCTAATTAGAGAATGCAGTTGTGTCTATTGAATAGTACAGATAATCGAGAGGGGCGGTGAATCAGTTATCATAAAAAAAATCATCACTTTAATTAATCTAGAGCAGGCTTATATCAATCAGATAACAATCAAACAGATATGAACATGAAAGCACACAACAACACCATGCACAATGAACAATAGAATTTATGTGGAAACCTAAGAAGGGAAAAGACACAAAGAATGCTAAGTCTCAATTATAAAACACCAGTTAAGGTGACATTGGTTAAGGTGATTTTCATAAAAGTATCACTACCAAAATGCTCATTGCAGGTAAGGCTCACTGTCGGTGGGCTCACTACCCAATTAAAACATCTGATTACAAAATAGTCTCACTAAAAAAAATGAACTGATGAAGCTACATCTACATACTTATGAATTCAGTTTCGGTTAAGAGCACAATATTTGTCTGCAACAGATCTCCTCAAAAATATTTTGCACACCTTCCTTGTACAACCTTTGTAAAGAAAATTACTTATTTCTAACACTTGCTTTCAACTTTCTTATCACATAATCCTTTGCACCCTTTTATCTTCCCGCACACACCATACTTCACACTTCTCACTTCATTAAACAAAATCAACTTTTACTTATACCATTCCATGCTTCCATAATCTCCTAGGTCAACCAAACACAATGTCTTCATAATCTCGTAAGTTGGCCTAGCAAAAACATGTCGGCTTGAAGAACAACCTTGAAATATTCAATAAGGCTTGGCAAGTTAGCACCAGACCCAAAAGATAGGTCACACATAAAGATCTACTTACCACGTTACCAAGGGACCCATAAATAGGTCATACATAAGATAGGTTCATCTCATAACATAATTATCAAAAGATAGAAAAATTTGAATTATGTGAAATATATTCTAGAGCCGATGGGAATGCCACGATCAAGACCAAATCTTAATTAGCATCAATTTCAGTATCAACCGGAGAAACAAAATTAGACATACAAAAACTTGTAACATTTTGCATGAATGTCTGGATAGCAAGGATACTCAGAGTAAGCTTTGATCACATAAGCCAACATCAAAAGTTTAGACTTCATTATTCTACATTAGATGTCTTCCACAGATGTCCTAGAAAGAAGAATTGTCATATCTGGATGAAGGATAACATCCACACTACGTAACATCATAGTACTCGATAGGATAGATCATTTCTATGTATCATCCAGAGCACAAATTTTTGGATCCCAGGTCTTGAAATCAATGAAAACAATACTAATTCATCTCAACAACTTCTCAATAATTTCCCCCTTTGGCATTGATGACAAAACAACAAAAACTTCAAAAACACAAAACTCCAAAACTCTAGGTGATCCCCCTTTGTCAAGCAAATCAATTCCTCTTTTTGTTTTTTTTTCTCTTCATTTTCTCCTCCTTTTTTCCATCAAAGGAAAAGGGAGACAAAAGAAAATTCATGAGATCAAGTAAAAATAACACTTTTCAAATGAAAAATCTTCTTGTTCCTTTCTCTCACAGTTGGAAGAATCCTTTTCCAAGCTTGTACAACATAAACAATTCTGGCACACATACTATCTAGTAGAGTCAACAACATAAATGAAGATGACTAGTCCAAAGAAAAGCACTGTCATTCACAATCCTCTACATCATAAAGCATTCCAAAGAGATGATCCAACCGGACCTCAACAATTTCTTTGACCAACCAGAAATTTTTAACCAATCTTCCCTCTATCTCTGAGTAGACAATAACTTGGCTTGCAACTCTCCAAATATCATTCTCTTTTTTCCATCTTTATCTTTGAAGAAGTCAAAACACTTCCCACTATTGTTCAATTCAAATTCAATAGCTTCAATTCTTCTTCTAAAATTATCATCAGTAGCAGGCCACCAGAGACAATACCTGTAGATGTCAAACATCTCCTTAATGAATTCTCTTGTCTCACCAATATGTTTGGATAACTTTTTTTTGGATTTGACACACCTTCTCTCAATCATAGCTTGGATCTTATGGCCTTTAGATCCTTCCCGCAACAACCTTTCTTCAACAATTTCTACCAGATCATTTGATAACGAGTTAGAAACAACTAAAACAATAGTACCCTTTTTGAGCAGATAATCAACTAAGGCATCTTCAATTCTAAGCCTATTGACCAAAGAGTAGGCATACTACATTTCACCAATATTTTTCATATCACCTTCATCCAACACTGAATGAACTTCATCTAGATCAAAAGAGTCAAATCTAGGTAGAAACTTTTCTTCCTTCTCCTTCTCTTTTGAGATAGCAATGACATCCTTTGTGTTAATTTTCCTCCTTTTAGGTTCCAGAGTGGAACCACCAATGAAAACTTCTAACTGCTTACTAGAGGAGGAAACCTCCTCAAACTGACTAATAGGCATAGCACTAGACACTATCACACCAAAGCACAGATTCATCTACAATGATGAGAAATAAACTTTGCATGCACTTGATTTATCTTCCATACATTCCAGATATCTTTAAACTTGCTTTTGGATAGGGATGTTGGACTTCCACTTAACATTCTACCTTGATGTTAATGAACTTAGAAATTAAAATACTAAACATATGAGTAGAGACCCAAACCAAAAAGGATAACTCTCAACCAAAGACATTCTGACATTCTCAATTAGGTTTTCCATTATGACGCTAGACAAGTCAAACTATTTATTTTCCTTCACCATCTTATGTGCAAGATGCACAACAATAGCTAAAGTAGAACCTTCACGATTTTCGAAATATATTTTGTAAGTGATACTATAAGCAACATACCTCATAGTAGGATCAATAATGGTATTTATCAGTAGAGCTTAGAGGTCTTTGTTGATACCAGTGAGTTCCTCCACATCTCTATATTTCACTATTTTCTTCTCAAGGAGGTCACCAACACTACACAATCTAGTAATAGCTTCAATGGCTTCCTTAGCAATTAGATAGGGTTTGTTCAAAATGATGCTACCATCCTTGAATCGACTCAATAGGAACAAGATATATTTTTTTTTGGAAATCCATGGAAATTCTCCCTATAAATCCATACCCAAGGAAATTACACTCTACAATTCATCAATCTTCAACCCTAGTTCCATTTCCTTCATCTTTCGATGATCAAATTCATCCAACTCTACTCCCTTAAGCCTGAGTGGAATACCTCCACTAGATTCTCTTTCAACGAATTTCATCGTCGTGCTTATCTTCTTCAATCTTTTATTGCTTAGTGAAACTTCTTCTTCTTTGCAAGCTGTGAGAAATGATTTGAAAACTCCACCTTTTATGCTTAATTGCTCATGACGATTTTTCTGCCAAAAACTTACATTGATGATGCCATCAATAGTACTTCTCTTTTCAATCATCTAGATTAAGCTTCATCATACATCACCAACCAGATCAAAATTAGTCATGTTGAAAACACATCAATATTACTTCAGAGAGGGGGAATCCATCAGGATATGCATGGCAAAACCCCCCAAGCCAAGGCAGTTGGCTCAGATTCCAGAAGATCTTGTACCAAGATTTGGTACCACATAAGAGCTCCCCACACTTGTTTCCTTTTTCTTCCAAACGATGACAGTCTTCTTCTTAGATTCATCTGATTTTGCAATCTTCTTTTTATTTTCAAGATTTTTCGGAGCAACATATCTTCATGTGTTAACATAATGTCCTAGTTGACTGCACTTGTAACATCTTTGTCCTAATTTAACTAAGTGAACCCTAGATCTGCACTGATTATCTTTTTGACCATAACCATGGCATAAATAGCAGTTACCATGAAAGAGATTATTCATTCCATTCCTTCTAGCCAGATCAGATAATTGATTTATGCAATGACTTGCTTTGTGACAAAAAATTTGATAGTTAAAGCATTGAGTACTCAGTTCCTTCTTACTTTTGCACTCTACAAACTTATGTCCAAAATTTTTACATAGAAAACAATACCATTAAATGACAAGTACCTTTGAGCATTTGGTTGCCTAACCAAAGGTCTTTTAGGTGTTCTAGAGCTCCATACCTTGCTTGTTACAACTAATCTCTCTTCAACTTCAACTACTCTGTATTCACCCTTAGTGTTCTAATTTGAGCTTTCAGTGGAGAAGCCAAGTCCTCCCTTATCCTTGTGACATTTCTATAGGGACAAGAGTTGATCTAGAATTATGAGACTTTCACATACTCTTGCTTCTAATTTCAGCCTTCTTAACTCTTGATCCAACTTCTCATTTTCTTTTGATTTCTATTTGATGGTATCCTTGAGATTTTCATCAGTCTTCTTACATTCTTCCATTTTCTATTTGATGGTATCTTTGAGATATTCTCCAGTCTTCTTGCATTCATCCAACTATATTTTTAGATCCACAACACTTTCCTTTGACTCCTTTAATTCCTAGTTGACCTCTCTCTATGTCTTGCTTTGAATTTCTAGATTTTCTCCCTTAGCTTTGAGATACAAGCATTTTCTTCTTTAAGGTTTTCTTTCAACTCTTCATTTTTAGATTATGTACTTTCCATATCATCTAATATTATCTTCAATTCTTCCTCAAAGTAATAATCTCCTGCCATCTTCTTCAAGTTTCCAAGATCACCCTCAATTGGTTAAGTTCTATCTGCAAGGGACCAAGCTCTAATACCAATTGTTGAACAATCTCGATAACTAAGAGGGGGGTGAATCAATTATCATAAAACAATTTTCATCACTTTAATTAATCTAGAGTAGGATTATATCAATCAGATAATAATCAAACAAATATGAACATGAAAGCACACAACAACACCATGCACAATGAACACCAAAATTTATGTGGAAACCCAAGGAGGGAAAAACCACGGATAATGCTAATTCTCAATTATATAACATCGGTTAAGGTGACAATGATTAAGGTGATTTTCATAAAGGGATCATTGCCAAAATGCTCACTGTAGGTAAGGCTCACTACCCAATTAAAACATCTGATTACAAAATAGTCTCACTGACAAAAATGAACTCATGAAGCTACATCTACATATGCATGAATTTAGTTCAGATTAAGAGCACAATATCTGTCTGCAACAGATCTGGTCAAGAATCTTCTACACACCTTCCTCGCACAACCTCTATAAAGAAAATTACTTCTTTCCAATACTTCCCTTCAACTTTCTTATCGCATAATCCTTCACACCCTTTTATCTGCTCACACACACCATACTTCACACTTCTCACTTCATCAAACAAAATCAACTTTTACTTATACCATTCCTTGCTTCCATAATCTCCTAGGTTGGCCAAAATCAATGTCTTCATAATCTCCTAAGTCATCCTAGCAAACAAATGTTGGCTTGAAGAACAACCTTGAAATATTCAATAAGGGTTGGCATGCTAGCATAGGACCCAAAATATAGGTCACACATAAAGATATTCTTACCACATTACCAAGGGACCCATAAATAGGTCATACATAAGATAGGTTCATCACATAACATAATTATCAAAAGATAGAAAACTTTGAATTACATGAAATATATTCTAGAGCCGATGGGAATGCCACAACCAAGACCAAATCTTGATTACCATCAATTTTAGTATCAATCAGAGAAACGTGATTAGACATACCAAAACTTGTAACATGTTGTATGAATGTCTAGATAGAAAGGATATCCAGAGTAAGCTTTGAGCACAACATCCAACATCAAAAGTTTAGACTTCATTATTTTGCATTAGTTGTCTTCCATAGATGTCCTAGAAAGAAGTACTACCATATTCGGATCAAGGATAACATGCACACTATGTAACATCATAGTACTCGATAGGATAGATCATTTATGTATATCATCTAAAGTACAACCTTCTAGATTCCAGGTTTTGAGATCAATGACAATGTTAAGTCATCTGAACAACTTCTCAACAGTGTCTTCATTATATAAAATTGTTCCCAAAAGTTGTTCGCATGTGCCTTCTTCAATACTATAGCTTTGCAATTGCTTTTTGGTCAACATTGAGAGTGTCTTTATAATTAGAGAATGTAGTTGTGTCTTCTGAAAAAATTGTTTTGTCTTTCATTTCAAACATTTTAGTACCTATTGATCTAGTCGTGCATTGCCATTTTCCCATTGGACATACTGCACATGCTCCTTCCTTAAGTTTCAAAGAACAGGTAGAATTTCTTCAATCAAAACTTTATCTATCTCTTCCACTTTGCTTGCTTCTTTTCTAATGTTTTCATTGTAGATTCCTTTTTCATTTGAGGATTTGTAGTACATTCTGCTCCACTTGTGCATTTCCATTTGTCCATTGCACAAAAAAATTGTCACATTATTTGCAGTGTTGGAAAACAAACTATCCCATATTGTCACATTATCTAAAAATATTGCATATGCAGGCCATTTCAATACTGTTATGTAGCTTTGTAGGTGTTTTTTGGTCTACATTGAGAGTTTCTTTCTAATTAGAGTGCAGTTGAATCTTCTGAAAAAATAAATTGTTCTTTCATTTCAGGCATTTTACTACTTGCTCCTCTAGTTTTGCATTGCCATTTACCCATTGCACATACTGCACATGCTCCTTCCTCAAGTTCCAAAGAATAGGTAGAATCTCTTTAGTCAAAACATTATCTATCTCTTTCACTTTATTCACTTCTTTTCTAGTGTTTTCATAGTATATTCCTTTTTCTTTTCAAGATTCATAGTACATGTTGCTCCACTTATTTGTTTCCATTTGTCCATTGTACATACTTCACATGCACCTTCTTCAATATTATTATGTAGCTTTGCAGCTGCTTTTTGGTCAACATTGAGAGTGAAGGCTAATAATTTATTTGATGCAGGTATAGAAGATGTATAATTCATAAGCATGGGTCTCTAGTTGGTTGACCAACTACCACCCATATCTTCCATGTAATATTCTTGCTCGGATAGAGGAATTGAGTCTCCCATACAAGTTGTGGGAAAAAATGTTAAAGAGAATTGAGAGAAAAGGGCCAAACAACAGTGATGTCAACTATCATAATTATGGTCATTTCTTTAACTACGTCTTCGGTGTATAGGAAAAAATGAGCATGGGCATTCAATATTACAATCTAAAAATAGAGATTGTAAATTTATGTGATTGGCCAATGTCTCTTTACCAATAAATTTGAGACCTTTTCCTATTTGGATGCATCTAGAAGGTATGCATTCAACCAACAATAAGCATCTGCAAGGAAAATCTTTTGAACAAGCTGAGCATGAGGTTTATGAGATTCCTTAAGGGAGAATCTCTAATTAGTAATCATATGTGTCCTATGGAGGAATGGTTTTTGGCCATATTCAAATTTGACCACATCGTCAGGTTTGAGGTCTATCGTGTTAGACCATCATTCAGACTAATACATGCAAATTACAGGGTGCCTATGTTGTATGCTGTCAATTCTACCTTGACAATCTGATTGTGCCAAATCCTTCCTAATACTGAGAATGCATAAATTATACCTGTTTGTAAATGGTTGATGTAGTTGTCAATAATTAGAAACTATTTAGTTATTGTAGTGAACATTTGTGAAATTTTTAGTGACAAATGTTTGTAAAGTTTTCAACGATTGTCTATATGACTATATCCAATACAACTACCTTTGGGCACTGTTAGCACTATTAAATGTGGCTTGTAATTTTCTTCAGAATGGAATAGATGAGATGCATTTTTCACATTTCATATTCAGGGAAGTGTATCATATTTTGATATTATTATCATAATTGTCTACTCCAATTTTAATTAGTTATGAAAGAAAAGTTGGGATGGATAAGTATTGAAACATTAGAGTCATAAAATTTTCACAATCTATAATATTAACTTAAAATATTTTTACATTTGACTATGTGATGTGAATTATTTATCTCATATCAAATCTAAAAACATTTCAAAACATTGTTTACCATCCCTTAGTATGTATTAGAACATTGCTTACAATTCCTTGTATGTTTGGATGGACAAGTATTACAACATTACTCAATATAATACTCATCACCTAAAATTTATATATAGAAGTGGAATTCATAGGTTTAAATCTTGTGTAAGTGTTTAGTAATTGTATAACTTCCATGCATGCAAATTTTACCATCAACATAATTTTGTTAGTTGGAGCTCACATTTGAAGAAGCTTAGATATATGTTTAGAATTTAAATATTGTTTGATCACTATTATTAGATTAGATTGTGTTAAAGTTTTTTCATCAAAATTTCAAATCACAATCCGTAAACTATAATCAGAATACAAGAGAGCTAAACGAGAATGGAATTCTTGGAGTAGCCCTTTCTTTTGGATTCCTCATATAATTTATTATTAAATTTATGGTGTTCTTCAAAGGAGAATACACACAAGGTAAATGTCCTAGAGTGTCATTTATTGGCATCATCTTTTGTCAGAGTCCATGAAAGAAATTCATGTTGAATATAGTAAGAGAGTTGAAATTCATTGGTTTGTAGAATATTTTGTGAAAGAAATGAAATAATGCGTAGCCAAAAATTTATGAGCAGTACATCTCAAGCAGCCTTAACATAAATTTTAGGTGAATAATCCAAAAATATGCATCTAGGTGAATACTTGTGTTTGTCATCTTGACATACTGGACTAGTGTTAGAATCTGTCCATACTATCAAAAACAAATATTTTTTCCTCTGAAAATGGCTAGAAAACAATACTGAACTTTCTATGTCTATTAGTTATGTCCTCAAGATTTTGTGAATAGCTTTTGAATAACATAATTGCATAGTTTTAGTTACACATGGTTCAAAGTTCTTGGACAACATGATTGGTTTTCTATGGAATTTAGATAAGGTCTTTGCATGTTTCTATATGATGTCAATATTCTAATTTTTGTATATGTAGGCTTTATAGTAAAAACTAGTTAACATGGCTACCTAGCTTTGACAATATAGCACAACCAACTGAAAGCAAAAACATTATTGATAAAATGGCCGCTACCAAGCACTTCAAGCAAGGTCAAGTTGAATATTTATGTCAATTTTGTTGAGTTTAAGAGAAATAGAAAAAGCTTTCTCAAGTCTATTACTGCTTACATGGTTTACACCATCAATGTTGTCAATGAACAAGAATTGAGAAGAGAGTCACAACCCTATGTGTTTTCCATCCTTCAACTTTTTTGTGCATTTTCTGTTCCAAACTATTACAATATTGAAATGGAATGTTTGTTGAAAGTAAGCATTATAAAATATGGAGGTGAACTTTAATAGATTGTTTTGTTACAATCTACATAATAGAAAGTTTTCATTGAACAAGAATTGAGAAGTGAGTCACAACTCTATTTTTTTTCCATCTTGCAACTTTTTTGTGCATTTTTTGTTCCAAACATATGAGGATATTGAAATGGAATGTTTTCTAAAAGTAAGGGTTGTTATAAAATATGAATCTAAACTTCAATACACTATTTTGTTACAGTCTCCAAAATAGAAAGTGCTCATTGCATGTGCTTACATTTGTAAGTAAGTTGACATAAATAATAAGACTTGAGGTCGAATTTCCTACCATTATTTGATTCCATTTGACATTATTTGATGATATTTTAGGGGTAAACAATTTTGACCAACTAAATGAAACAAACCTTTTCATAACCAATTAACTGACATGGGAGAATATGTTTTCCAACAACAAACAATGTGAGCATTTTATTTTTTCCAATCAGGTGAAAAAAGGGAAATTCCATATTTACTTCACCAAATAGTTCTTCTAAAATTTGAAGGTGAACTTCATTACATTTTTTTAGAGTGTGAAACAAAAACTATTCATGATAGAATAACTAACATGAGATAGTGTTTTTTCCAACACTACAAATAATGTGAGCATTTTATTTGTTCCAATCAAATGAAGAAAGTGAAATTCCTTTTTTACTATAGCAAGAGTTGTTCATAAAATTTAAAGTGGACTTCTTTACATTCTCAATCGTAAAAAACAATTTTTTTCATAATGAACTAACTAACATGGGATAGTGTGTTTTCCAACACTACAATAAATACATCCATACTAGATATTTTCAGGTTGGATACATTTTTGTTAAGGAGAATTATCCCACCCATCCCTTCATCCCTTTTACCTCTAATCATTCACTCAGGTTTCTTATTCATCATTTTTATCTTCATTCAACAATTCATCATATCCATTTTTATTATTTGGAATCTACATATGTTACCTATTCATGACATCCTCCTTCATCATATTCCTCATCTACCAACACTTCACCTTATTTTGATTCTTTCCCACTCCCCCTATCTATCCATTTACCTCCTTCTATCTTTTCTATTCAATTTTAATCTATCATCAATTATCTCCCACCATGATTTGGTCCATGTTTAGAATCTCCTCCCTCCCTCAATTCACCCATCCTTCCATCCCATTCATAATCCCATACACCCTTACCTTCAATGTTTTATAAAATACCATCTCATTTTCTTACATTTTTTGATTGATTGTTTACACATGTATCTATTCTTGTATGTTTACTATAGTCTTAATGCTCCATCCATCACACTATCATGATTTCTTTCATCCTTCATATTATGGAATGCCTTGAAAACATGTATTTTAGATCACTATTCTTATTTTAACTTCTATATTTTTATGTTACTCCATATGTACCTAATGCATCATCAGCATGATCCATTATATCATCATGCATAATTCTAGTGCTAATAAAAGTAAGTTTCTCTTTTGACATGAAGTTAATTTAACAACATATATCATTTATCCATTTTAACCATATCCCATATCCCTTTCATTCATCTATCCTCTTTCTACTCAAATAATGTGGTATGCTAGTTACATTACATCCTTGTAAGATACCATAATAAAAAAGGATACAACCATGCAATATAGAATCATACATTTTTGAAGCCCATGAAACAAAAAGTTTTCATAATGAACTAACTGGCATAGGACAGTTCATTTTCAAACACTACAAATAATGTGAGCATTCTATTTGTTCCAATGACATGAAAAAAGGAAATTCTATTTTTACTCAACCAAATAGTTGTTATTAAATTTGAAAGTGGAATTCATTACATTTTTAGAGTGGATAAAATAAAAAAAAATTCATGGTGAAATACCTAATAGGAGATAGTGTGTTTTCCAACACTACAAACAATGTAAGCACTTTATTTGTTCCAATCACAGGGAAAAAGGAAATATTCCATTTTCACTCTAGCAAAGAGTTCTTCTAAAATTTGAAAGTGAACTTCAATTCATTTTTGGAGTGTGGAAAATAAAAACTTTTCATAAGGAAATAATTGATAGGGGACATTGTGTTTTCCAACACTGCAAGCAATGCAAGCATTTTATTTGTTCCAATCACATGAAAAATAAATATGCCATTTCCACTACCAAATAGTTGTTCTAAAAATTGAAAGTGGACTTCATTTAATTTTTGGAGAGTACAAAATAAATAAAAAATCATAAGGAAATAACTAACAAAGAATAATATGTTTTCCAACACTGCAAACAATGCAAGCATTTTATTTGTTCCAATCACATGAAAAAAGAAAATATGACATTTCCACTCTACCAAATAGTTGTTCTAAAAATTGAAAGTGGACTTCATTACATTCTTGGTCGTAACGAAACAAATATTTTTCATAAGGAAATAACTAATAGGGGACAATGTGATTTCCAACACTACAAACAATGCTAACATTTAATTTGTTCCAATCACATGAAAAAAGGAAATATGCCATTTTCACTCTATGAAATACTTGTTCTAAAATTTGAAACTGGACTTCATTACATTCTTGGTTGTAACAAAACAAATACTTGTCATAAGGAAATAAATGACAGGGGATAGTGTGTTTTCCAGCATTGCAAACAATCTGAGTATTTTATCTCTTCCAACCAGATGGAAAAGGGAAATGTCATTTTTACTATACCAAATAGTTCTTAAAATTGAAATTGGACTTCATTACATTCGTGGTCATAGCCAAATAAAACTTTTCATAAGGAAATGACAGACAGGGGACAATGTGCTTTCCAACACAACAAACAATTTGACCATTTTATCTCTTCCAATCATATGGAAAAAGGAAAATGCCATTTAAACTGTACATAACAGTTCTAAAATTTGAAAGTGAACTTCATTAAATTTTTGGTCGTAAGGAAACAATAACTATTCATAAGGAAATAACTGATAGGGGAAATTGTGTTTTCCAACAATGGAAATAGTTTCCCACATAGGTACATACATATACATACACAATATTTATTGCTATACTCTATTCAATACCATGTATGGAATTATTGTATTGAATACCATTGATTGCTATATTCAAATTTTTTGAGGTCAAACGATTTACATGTTAACTTATATTTTTCATTTATAAGCAAGCTACCATAAATAGTAACACTTCAACTGGCATTTCCTACCATTATTTCACATTGTTGACAATGTAATTATAGAGGTCCATGAAAAGTTTGATATCAAATGTGTAACAACATAGTGTTCAAACATATGAAAATAATATATCTCTACACCATAATTGTTCAATAATCAAATAATTATAGAGGGCCATGAAAAGTTTGATATCAAATGTATAACAACATATTGTTCAAACATATGAATATGGTATATCTCTACACCATAATTGTTCAATAATAAAATAATGAAACCCACAATGCGCAATGAGTATTGTGAGCTTGTCTCATCATATCCTATGTTTCCCATTCTTTGCAATTGATTTCATGCCTATGTAATATAAGGCACGTTTCTTTGGGTTGTTGTGTATTTCGGGAGGGGTGATTCCAATTCCATGAACCCTCATAGATGATGAACATGAAACAATAGATTTTTGGAGAGGTTGTGCTTTATCCTTGGCACTTTGAACACCTTCACCCTATAAGAAACTGTGCCATAGAAAATTGGACACTCATGAGAAAATAGACAATTTCACACTTAATTTGGACCTACTTTTGAGTACCCCTACATTATTCATCCTTCAAAACAACATTTATAGGCCCCTAAGACCCATTATTTTTGAACTAGAGACCTGTTACACTTAAAAAATCACTTAAATCCCGACAAACAACACTCAATTCATTCATATCCCGAAAACCCACCTTCAAAAACCACTAGTGGGACCCATTCACCACCTTGGGTGAATGACTCCCCTCTGGTGGGACCCATTCACCAAGGGTGGCGAATGAGTCCCTTTTGAGGGAAATTTCAATTTTGAGGGAGAATTCAATTAATTCAACTTAATTTTTTGGTGAATGATGGCCTCTTAGGTCTAAACAATGGGAAAATTAGGTGTTGATGCCTATAAATACACATTTTAGGTCATTTTCAACATCTCTTAACTATTTTTTTACAAAGCAATTTCAAAAGTTAAGTTTTAGGAGTCTTCCACAACAAGTTTTATTTGCATTTTCTACAGCAAAGTTGAAGCTTTAAGACAACAAATTAGGGTTTTTGCAGGTCTTCAAGCTCACTTCTTGATCAAGATTCAACATTGCAAAGAGTTGTTGATGGATGCCTATGGTGAATCATGGAGAAATCTAGGTTGAGGAGATGCAACTAGCCATCAAATCACACCTAAGGACTTGTTTTCAAAGTGATTCCATCTGCCATCTTCTCTCTATCTTCAGACTTAAGGTTTGCATTACGTTTGCATGTCATTTACATCTATTTGATATGTTGTAGGGCTTTTAGGGTTGAAGTCTTGCATCATTCAAATCACATTTTCACATCTTATTCTAGCACAATAGAATAGGGTTTTGACATACTTCAAATTTTACTAGTCTTTAACACACTTAAGGCTAGGGTTTTATGCAAATTTTGGTCCATTAAAGGTTTGATTCCCAATTAAGATTTTGACCTAGGAAAACCCACCCATTAGACAACCAATTTTAAGCTATTTTACAAGAATTTTCTGAGATCCTAATTAGGTTTTCCATCAAGAAGTGTTGTATAGGTGACAAGGTGCAGGTCTGAGATTTGAGTTTGTGGAAAATTGAAAATGGATTGATTTTCCATGGATGGTGAATGAGTCCCTCATGAGCTGATTTTCAGAATTAGACTCAAACCCAGATACCTACTAAGCAGAAACTAGTTTCTGGGTAGAAAACCCTATCCTGGGACTGTTTCGCCCAGAGTGGTGAATAAGTCCCAGTCAAAATAAAAGTCAAATTTACCAGATTTCCAGAGTGCTTTCTAGTCTTCATCAATCTCACAAGTGCACACATTCTGAATTACAACTTTTTTTTTAGTTTCATTTGTGTTTTTATCTATCTTTCTAAGCTTTTTGTAAACGTCACTGTGTTTTCAAACATTGCATATTTCATTAGTTTTGCATTCATAATCAATCAATTTCATAGCTTAGTTACATTTAGATAATTGAATTTAGTCATAATTCCATCTTACATTCCTTTATTTGAGTGAACCATAATTTTTGGGTTCTATCTCTCTCCTTTTAGGTGAAAGATCTTAAGAGTGCAAGAGAAGTCCATTGCCAACCTCAAAATTGATGGTTCATTTTGATGAACCTACATATTGAACATTATATCCGTTTGATTTGCATTTGAATTTGCATCCTAGGACTCAATTGCATTATTTTTTTTTGCATTATTCTTCCATCCTAGGGTTTCTTAAAATTGCATTAGTGAAACTATCATTTAGAGATCATTATTGCATTGTATTTTGTCAAATCATTCTAAAATTCTACATTTCCAGTCTTTATTTGCACTATACAGACCTAAACACATCCAAAAAAGACAAAAAAATAGAAAAATACTTAAAAATACCTATCCTGGGACTCATTCACCACCTTGGGTGAATCAATACCAATGCACTTTTTACATTAGTGTTTTCAAAATTCAGTGTCCTATTTTGCACTTTTCTATTCTCTGCAATTCCTTTTCTATTGTAGTTTAGTTACTTTCTATTATATTTAAATTTTTTGCATAAAGCATCATTTTCTTTCATGGAATTTATGGATAGTCTTAGATTTTTGCACGTTTCCTTTTTTGCATTAGTTCCTAGTTCTTTTAAATCAGATTCATCTATAGATAAAAACATCAAAAAACCACAAACATCAAACCAACCTTTCAAACAAATGATTCAATTTATAAATACCATCTCATCCAAGCCTCGTAGTAGTGATGATGTAGACAAGTTAGATGAAGTTCTTCAGGACTTTATCTCACTCACTTCATCCTCTAAATCTTTCCATGAGAAACCTAAAACAATTGACGATAACCTATCTCTCAAACCTTTTAGTAGTGATGACCTTGCTTGTTAGATGAAGCCCTTCAAGACTTCATCTTGCCTAGGTCATCCACTAAGGTTTGTTGTGCTCAACCTACAACAACAAATGTTAATGTCTCTCAAGTTTTCCATGAGCAACCTAAAATGATTAACAATAACTTACCCCTCAAACCTTTTAGTTGTAATGACTAGGATATGTTAGATGAAGCCTTTCAAGACTTTGTCTCATCTAAGTCATCCATTAGGGTTTCTTATGAACAATATAAAACTAAGGATGTTAATGTGCTTCAACCTCAAATCATTCCTTACCCACCCTCACATAAACTTCATCCTTCCAATAAACCTGAGTTCACTCTTTACCAACCTAAACCTAATGTGTTGCAACAACCCAGTAATATTATTGTTGCTCATACATATAATACTCGAAACAATCCACAACCACCGTAACCAACCCCACCCTCTTTACCTTTACCTAATCCACCTAGTTCTCCTCACTTTTCCTCACACACAAAAGAGTATGATCTTGTTGAACAACTAAAGAATACTCCTGCAAAAATTTCCCTTTGGGATTTACTTCAAAATTCACCAAATTACCACACTATTCTTCAAACAGCCTTACAACACAGCGGTTCCTCCTAGTACAACTCCAAATGATGTGGCATCTTTAATACATGGAATGAATAAATTTAATCTCAACATTACTTTACATCAACATGAGCCCCCTCCTTTAGAATTGTGAAAACAAAATGAATCCTTTATGATAATTTCTCAATTCAATCAAATAGGTATCAAAAGAACCCTCATTGATAATGGTTATGCCCTTAATGTGTGTAGTGTGAATATCCTTGATAGATTTTGTGTTGACAAGTCACAAATAAAACCTCATTCCTTATCCATTTGAGGATTTGATAATACAACAAAACAACTACTCGATGTAATCACTTTGCCTATTACCATTGGGGTGGCTACTATACAAACTCCTATTCATGTCATGCCTTATGATCTTTTGTATAATCTTCTTTTGGGAAGACCATGGATTCATGAGATGAATGTAGTTCCTTCGACCCTTCATCACATAATGAAATATGTCTATAACAACAAAATTTATCAAATTGAAATAGACCTCGAGCTTGAAAGTGCTTACACCTTAAAAAAGAACCACAAGTTCTCTAAATACATTAATCCCAACATCTAATATAGGGGTATATGCAAGATCATTGTAGAAAAAATAGGCCCTTAAGTGGCAAAAAATTCAAAAACATAAGAGTTAGGCAACTTGACGTAAAAAATTGAATAAGTTATCTATATTATTTCAAAAATATGTAAGAATAGAATCTATAGAAAATTGAATTTACTTTATAAAATACTATGTTTAATTTTTATTTTTTAAATCTATTTGGTGAAAATTTGAAATTTAAATGTAGGAGTACTTAAATTTCAGGGAAAAAATAAGAAGTAGGTGTATGTCTGACCACCCTAACCACAATAAAATGATAATATTTTTTTATAAAATTTTAGATATAAGTAGAGGACTCATGTTCGGATGTGATGCATATTATTTTGTAATTTATTTCCAAGTAAATAATTAATTATGAATTTTCTATTACAACTTTTTAAAAAATATAAAAACTTGTATGTCTAACCACCTTAACTTGGTCAAAACTTCATGAAATTCAATTTTTCTTTTTTTAATCCTATAATATGTGAAGCATAGAATGTGACACATGTTTTGGATTCAAAAAATGTGATACCGTTTGAAAGCTATAATTGTTTTTCAATTATCCTATCAATCAGGACTTTAGTCGTAATTCAAATAGAAAATGGATAATAATTATTTATTAAATTCAAAGTAAAGCATAATTTATATTTGTAGAAAGTTGAGAATATCCTTTAAAAACCCTTTTCATTTCATCAATTTTGGGTAAAAAAAAAGTCATCAGCCACATACCCTACACATACCCATCATATTACCACTTTTTGGCCCATCATGATCCTGCACATACCCATAGAACCTCTTGAAATTGAACAAAAAGATGAGGAATCAGTGTCTAAATTATTTGGTGATAATTGGGGATCCTTAGAATTCACACCTTCATTTATGGGAAAATACATAATTACACAAAAGAAAGATGAGAAACAAGAGCAACCAACCATCATGTACACTCAGAACTCAGAAAAATCTTCTCAAACATCTATCTCCTCTACTTTGGAAGAAAACACAATGTATACAATTTTTTTTGATGAGATAGATTATCAATCTTCACCTAATATGAAAGAAACGGAAATACTTTATGGAAAAGGTTATGAACTTATGAAACAATTAGGATATACTGGAAAAGGGTGTGGAAAGCATGAACAAGGCATTCTTGCCCCTATAGAACCTAATACACAAGAGACAAAAACTAGATTGGGATATTCTTTTTATAAAACAACAAAAGCTACTCAACGACCATCATTGAATATCAACACTATTACATGTCAACCAAAACACAAACTCACAATCAAACATCCTGAATTGCTTGATATGAACTCATCACCATCATGGCAGTATGTTGACAGTGATGAAACTCTAGAAAAAATGTTAGGAGTTTATGATAACACATCCTCTACTACTCCCATGAAACATGTTACTTGTGCTATGATAATTACCAAGCAAAAGGATAGTGATATCACTGAAGAAGCATATGATTCTAAAGTTCCTAAATCTAATGCACTCCCTTTAGGAGATACAATTGATGTTCCAATGGACATAGATTGTAAAGACAAAGTTATTAAAATTGGGAAGTTCCTTGACGATGAAGAACAAGAGGATACTACAACCTTGCTTCATGATTTTCTTGAATTTTATGCTTGGAAATATTCTGATATGGCAGGAATTGACCTGAAAATTGTGACACACAACATCACTCTCACTGAAAATGCTAAACCTATTTTCCAAAAGATATGAAAAATGCACCCTAACATATCCTTGCATGTTAAAGTGGGTTTCATTCGCCATATTGATTGTTCTCCTTGGATCTCAAATATTGTCACAGTTGCTAAACCCGATAATCATATTAGAGTATGTATGGATTTTTGTGATTTGAATAAAGCCTCTTTAAAAGATAATTTTCTGCTTCCTAATAAAGACATGATCATGGATTCAACCGTTGGACATGCTTTGTTGTCATTCATGCATGGATTTTCTAGTTATAATCAAATCCTTATCAACCCTCAAGATCAATACAAAACTTCATTTACAACTATTTGGGGAACATTTTGTTGGGTTGTGATTCCTTTAGGTTTAAAGAATGTTGGTGGAACTTATCGATGAGTGATGACATTGATCTTTCATGATTATAGACATAAAATCTTCAATATCCTTGCTAAATATTTAACAAGACAAGACAATGTAAATGTTCTTCAAAAAATATTCAAACGAATACATAAATATAACATGAGATTAAATCCAAAAAAGTGTCTTTGGTGTAGATAGTGGTAAACTTTTGGGGTTTGTCATATCTCACAAAGGAATTGAAGTGGACAAAAAAAAAATTGATTCCATTATTAACATGCCACCTCCTAAGAATATTTCTCAATTGCGCACGTTACAAGGCCGAATTCAAGCTATCCGTCATTTTGTGGCATCTTTAGTGGATCACACGTTACCCTTCACACATCTTCTCAAAAAGGATGTACCTTTTGATTGGGATGAGAATTGTAAACAAGATTTTGTGAGTTTAAAGGAATACATCACAACTCCACCTATTTTACAACCTACAATGCCAAGCAAACCATTTATCCTTTATATCGCAGCATCAACCTATGCTCTTGCAACATTGTTGGCTCAACAAGATGATCATGGAAAAGAACATCTTGTTTATTACATTAGTCAAAATTTAATTGATTATGAAATCAGATACTCATCAATTGAAAAACAATGTTTAGCCCTTTTATTCGCTACTAGTAAATTGCAACATTATTTACTAAATGCTGAAATACAAGTCATAACAAAATTTGATCCCCTTAAGAATATTTTTAATAAAACCGATCTCTCTAGACGCTTAGCTAAGTGGGTGATGATATTAACTGAGTTTGACATTAAGTTTTTTTCCCAAAAAGAAATCAAAGGAAAAGCTTTGACCGATCACTTAGCTGATGCCCCTTCTCCTCTCGCTTTACCTAATCATGACTCCTTTCCTGATGATAGTGTCTTGAATGTCGATGTTAAAACATGGGAATTTTATTTCGATGGATCTAAGTGTAGAACAGGTTCCGGTGCTGGCATGATACTAATCCCACCCAATGGAAAGCCTATTCCTTTGTCCTATAGATTAAATTTCCTATGTACAAATAACACAACTGAATATGAGGCACTAATTGTAGGATTGTGAGCTTCCTTAACCATGGGTGCTAAAGATACCAAGATCTTTGGTGATTCACAATTAGTAATCAAACAAATCAATGGGATATATCAAACTAAACATGATAAATTATCAAAATACAAGGACCACACAATGAAATTGTTAGAGAAGTTTGAATCATTCACCATTGATAACATCCCTCGAAAAGACAATCGACATGTGGATGCAATGGTGAGTGCAACCTCTCTTTTATCCCACACGATCCTTCAACAGACTTCACCTTCGTTATTCACCCCATCATGAAACCTTCGATTGATACTCACTTAGAAGATATTTTAACCACAACTCAAGAAGCCTCGCGAGAATGGTATGATACAATATACAATTATTTAAAAGATGGTACCATTCTCGAGCCCACAACAACAAATACTCAAAATCGTTTACACAAACTAGCAGCCAAATACGTGATCCTTGACGATGTGTTGTATAGAAGATCCTTCAATGGTCACTTACTAAGGTGTCTTAAGGACTCTAAAATTCCTATAGCCCTTGAGCAGGTTCATGTTGGTGCTTGTGGAAGTCATTTTGGAGGATGATCAATAGTGCAAAAACTTATCTATATGGGATATTATTGGCGACATATGGAGAAAGATTGTTTTTCTTACGTTAAACAATGTCACAAATGTCAACAACATAAAAATTTGATCCATGCCCCTACTTTTGAGCTCCGTGCCCAAATTCCCATTTGGGTGTTTTTAGTATGGGGATTGAATCTTATTGGAAAATTTCACCTCCCTCTTCTACCAGACATACATTTATAATAACTGCAACATACTACTTCACAAAATGGGTGGAAGTTATTCCTCTTCGATCTACGAATGCTAAAGTAATTTTTCATTTCATATTGGAACACATAATTGCTCACTTTGTCCTTCCTTCTACAATCATTTTAGACAATGGAACCCCATTTAAGAATAATGAAGTAAAGAAATTTCTTGAAACATTCAACATACAACATCAATTTTCTACACCATACTATCCACAATCCAATGGACAAGTTGAAAGCACTAACAAGATTCTTGAAAAAATCCTAAAGAAAGCTATTAACAAACATCATAAGGATTGGCATACACAATTACATTATGCACTTTGGGCTTATCGAACAAGTGTTAGGTTATCTACAGGAACTACACCCTATAACCTTGTTTATGGTACTAACACGATCATGCCCTTGGAGCTAAAAATTCCTACGTTGTGAATCACTCTTCAAGATCTTATTGACGATGCCACTTATAAAGACCAATGATTGCATCAGCTTGAGACACTCAATGAAAAGTGCATTAATGCTCTTGAGCATCTCCAAGCTTACATTAAACAATTACATCAAAAAAATCACACTTATTTCATTCCTCAAACTTTTCGTAAGGGTGATTTCATTCTCTATGAGAACCAATGCAATACTCATGTTAATCATGAAGACAAAGATAAATTCAGCCCTAATTGGTTAGGACCTTACATAATTGATACCAATTATGGGTTTGGTGCTTATGTCTTAACTGACCTTGATGAAACACCCCTTAAGGAACCTATTAATGTTGTGCATTTGCATCGGTATTATCTCTAGTCTTCTTGAATAGTATGAATTAAAAAACAGTGTTGTCTAAAGTTATTTGGTTTCATTCTAAATAACTTTCACATTGCTTCGTTCTTGAAAACTGATAATGTGTTTGTCATGAACACTAAGGTAATTATTTAAGTTCTTTTTATAATTACTTTAGATTTCATACTATTCATCCTCATGTTATGTTAAGTTTGATCCTTATAAGCATTATAAGTGTATCTATCTTAACATACTTTCTTTAATTCAACAATGTTGTATCTAAAGTGAAATTAAAATATGTTTTACATTAGATCACATCAATCATGTTAAATCATGTAGTTATTAATTAAATACTTTTAAATAAGTTATTTAATTAATCACATTGCCATTTATAATTCAAACACATTAAAAAAGATTGCAACATCAAATGCTTATATATATATATATATATCTCAAAAAATTTATATACATGTCATCATCATATACATAATCACCAAGGTCTATGAGAGCTAGACCCCTTAGGCTCTAGTGCCCATAATCAGGTCCCTAGACTTCATGAGACGGTCGTGTGTGATCATGA
Source organism: Sequoia sempervirens (assembly GCA_007258455.2). Taxonomy (NCBI): domain Eukaryota; kingdom Viridiplantae; phylum Streptophyta; class Pinopsida; order Cupressales; family Cupressaceae; genus Sequoia; species Sequoia sempervirens. The sequence continues at coordinate 410,805,840 of VDFB02047230.1, read as the reverse complement.
TTGCGATCTGTCGACCTTGTAATCAACCAAGAACCAAAATACGATCCTCTGCCATCTAATCCCTCTCCGCTCATAGTTGTGCTAGCTTTGCATGTAGTCTCTCAACCTTTGTTAAAGTTTGTGATGACTCTCCTGCACTCTCATCTTGATGAAGTCATCTCCTCACACTCTCATACACTGCCCGTAGCCTTGTGAAAGGTCTGATAGAATCTGGCTCCTCCTCCATGATCAGTAGGGGCACGTAGTCAGGATCTATCTCCTCATCAATGGATGCATGGACTATCTCTACAGTACCCTGATGATAGAACTCTCGCCAGTCTCTCATTGCTCTTGCAAGATAGAAAAGGTACACAATCAGTAAACATCATCATGATATATATATATATATGTATAAAGCATAAAACACTAAAGCACATGCATAAAATTAAATATCATCACCTATTTCTTCAGTAGAGTGAGGGATTTCAACCACATCCCCTTTGGGGGGCATGCAGGATGTTCTAATCTCTCTATGACTATGGGTCCCACTATTTGTTGTAGCTACTGTACGGGATCTAGTCACACGAGTGTGTGAGGACTCTCCTCGCTCATGTCAATCCTCAGTTGCTACCTCATCACCCTCACTCAGGGGTGGCTCCTCCTCATAGTCCTCCTCCTCATAATCATCCTCCTCCTCCTCTCCTCCATCCTGGTCCTCATAGTCAGGATCGGCCACTGAATCATACTCATCATCAATAACATTAGTAAATATATCTGTCAGTTTGTATCGTACATCCTCGACCCTCTCTTCTGGCTCATCTCCCTCATCTGGTGCTGGTCCTACATCACCTATGGGGACATCCATGGGAAATATAGGAGTTGTTCATGTCACTGACCACCACTCCCCATGCTCATTTGTGTTGCCAACATCATCAGTATTGGAAATTGGTGGCTTATCGTGATATGAATCATTGGAATCACTCTTGCGAACATGATCTATAGTGAGCCGAATTGTATCACCTGGCCTTACGGCGCTTTGCACTGATTGCCTAATGAAGGGGCTTGCCCATAGTGGTGTCTACAACTACCCAAACTATCGCATGACTCAACCATAATAGAATGGATGTACAACATAGTCATGATGCCCAACCAAAAATCCATCCATCTACATCCTCCTCAGCTGTCATGTGGGATTTGGCCACTGTAGTGTGAGTAGATAAGATCTCCATAGGATCTTGTCCTCATCCAACCGGTAAAATCTCACCCTCCAAAAATGTATATCTTTGTACTACCACATGCATCATAGAGGATAGTCGAAGGCTCATGGATATCCTGGAGCTATAGAACATGGGAACCCAACATGCCTAGTGCATGTAATATGCTCGAGGCACCACACCTACAAAAGTGTGTAGTGCACCATATTTTTAATCTCTCAGAACACAAATCAGCCAAGATCATAATAAATATGTGCTAGGATGCAGCATCCCCAAGCATAGACTATCTTGTGTTCTGCCATCCCGCGAGTCTAGTGTACCAATCCGCCATCCAGGTGTGTCACTCATCCATTAGGATTGAGAACAAGAGCCACTGTATGCATCATAATCCATATCACAATGGGGGATCATGAATATAGAAGCATAGGAATCTTGATTCACGCTCTCACACACTCATCATGAACAAGTCCACCCAAACAGTACTACATGTCCACCTTCTTCTCGTGAAATGACCGATCCCCTTGGAAATATACCCACTCTCCCCAAATAGGAACTCGAAGAATACAGTGTACATCCTCTAGGGTGATGGTCATCTCCCTAGTTGAAAGGTGAAATGTACACATTTTAGCGTCCCAACACTCGCATAGGGCCATCAACATGGCATCATGGTATCTCATAGGTGGCATCAAATATTCCCAATAGATGCTCCATCTCTACTATTGATAGTGTTGGGGCTAAATCTATGAGAAAGCTAATTTGTCTCCCTCCTAGCCATTTTCGTGACCAGGCTGGAACCTATCAAAATCATAACAATATGCTCTAAAAATTTATCTAATTTCTTCAATTTTTACATTATTCATCATGCAAGTGTGCTAAATTTTATCTAGTGTGCTTTCCTAAAGGACCTAGACACTTGACAACTATTTTGGGACACTTCGCAAAGAAATGGGACACTTTGCAAACAAAAGGGACACTTTACAAACAAAAGGGACACTTTGTGAACAAATGGGAAACTTTGCAAAAAAAAATGAACACTTTGCAAACTTTTTTTCCAAGATCCTAAATTAATCTATAAATGCATTAAAAAACATTAAATCATTACAAAATTACTAAGTGAAAGTTGCAGAATCAACTCGCCTCATGATACAGCTCATTGCACGCCACCTACTCTTGAAGCTCATCCAGTTGTGAAGGCGTATAATCCCATCTACTCAACATATTCTTGTCTCACTCATCACTCTCAAGCTACACGAAGGTAAAACATAATAGTAAGTGACAAATTACTCTCCTTTCCCTCTTTTCACCTATTTTCATTACTTTTACTCTTATGCATCAAATTAGGGTTATTTTCTCTTAAGTGTTAATAAAGAATCTTTTCTTCAAAACAACATAACAAGAGCTAGGTAACTCCATTTTTTACGTTGTTTGATGTGTTGGAATCATGATTTTTCACTTGACATCATCAATCATCTATTGTTATGTGGCATGGTACTTGGAAATTCCCTACAGTATGATGTTCTTTATTCAATGTGGCTAGATTGCTACCTTGATTGCACCTTCATAAAGCAAGTAGAATCAAGGGGTCATACATCTACCCTTGAATGGGATTTCTACGAGTTAGATAAAATGATTTTTGGACAATTAATGAACTTGTGTTGTAGGATGTGGTTCCTAATGTTGTGGTTTTGCAGATAACTACACTGGGGGCTTCATTCTCTCGCCTTTTGAATGAGTATCTTTTTTATGAAATAAAGAGCATTGTTTAGAGTCATTTAGCTTAAATATGCACGTAGAGTCATATGGGCACTAAAGTGGGGGATAAATGTGGTGTAGAAAATTGGACACTCTTGATAAAAGATACAATTTCACACTTAATTTGGGCCTACTTTTGAGTACCCCAACATTATTAATCCTTCAAAACAACATTTATAGGCCCCTAAGACCCATTATTTTTTATCTAGAGGCATGTTTCACTTAAAAAATCACTTAAATCCTGACAAACAACACTCAATTCATTCATATCCTGAAAACCCACCTTCAAAAACCACTAGTGGGACCCATTTTCCACCTTGGGTGAATGAGTCCCCTCTAGTGGGACCCATTCACCACCTTAGGCAAATGAGTCCCCTCTGGTGGGACCCATTCACCAAGGGTGGTGAATGAGTCCCTTTTGAGGGAAATTTCAATTTTGAGCGCAAATTCAATTAATTCAACTTAATTTTTTGGTGAATTTTGGCCTCTTAGGTCTAAATAATAAGAAAATTAGGTGTTGATGCCTATAAATACACATTTTAGGTCATTTTTCACATCTCTTAACCATTTTTTTACAAAGCAATTTCAAAAGTTAAGTTTTAGGAGTCTTCCACAACAAGTTTTATTTGCATTTTCTATAGCAAAGTTGAAGCTTTAGGATAGCAAACTAGGGTTTTTGCAGGTCTTCAAGCTCACTTCCTGATCAAGATTCAACATTGCAAAGGGTTGTTGATGGATTCCTATGGTGAATCATGGAGAAATCTAGGTTGAGGAGATGCAACTAGCCATCAAATCACACCTAAGGACTTGTTTTCAAAGTGATTCCATCTTCCATCTTCTCTCTATCTTTAGACTTAAGGTTTGCATTAATTTTGCATGTAATTTACATCTATTTGATATGATGTAGGGTTTCTAGGGTTGAAGCTTGCATCATTCAAATCATATTTGCACATCTTATTCTAGCACAATAAAGTAGGTTTTTGACATACTTTATATTTTCCTAGTCTTTAACACACTTAAGGCTAGGGTTTTATGCAGATTTTTGTCCATTATAGGTTTTATTACCCAATTAGGGGTTTCACCAAGGAAAACCCCCCATTAGACAACCAATTTTAAGCTATTTTGTAGGAATTTTCTAAGATCCTGATTTAGGTTTCCATCAAGAAGTGATGTACAGGTGACAAGGTGCAAGTCTGAGATCTGAGTTTGCAAAAAAATGAAAGTGGAATGATTCTCCATGGATTGTGAATGAGTCCCTCATGAAATTTCAAAGTTAGATGCAAATCTAGATACCTAGTGAGCAGAAACCAGTTTCTGGGTAGAAAACCCTATCATGGGACTAATTTGCCTAGAGTGGTGAATGAGTTCCAATCAACATAAAATTCAAATTTACCATATTTCCAAAGTTCTTTCCATTCTTCACCAACCTCATAGGTGCACACATTCTGAATTACAACTTTCTATTTAGTTTCATTTGTGTTTTTATCCATCTTTCTAAGCTTTTTGCAAACGTCACTATTTTCAAACATTGCATATTTCATTAGTTTTGCATTCATAATCAACCAATATCATAGCTTAGTTGCATTTATATCATTGCATTTAGTCATAATTCCATCTTAAATTCCTTTATTTGAGTGAACCACCTCAATTTTTGGGTTCTATCTCTCTCCTTTTAGGTCAAAGATCTTCAGAGTTCAAGAGAATTCTATAGCCAACCTCAAAATTGATGGTTTAGAAACAATTTGAACAATTAACATATGGATGGAAAAAATATAAGGTAGTATGATATATACAACAATATATCATTTATATGTACCTCTAGAAGAGAATTCAACTTGGAGAGCTTCCATATCATGAAGTCACCCATGCACTCTTCAAAAATATCTACACCAGGACATGGACAAGGCACTGCACAGTCACTAGCAATGGCCTCAACAATGCTGACTCTTGCATAATTTTTTGGGTACTTAAAGCCATTGGTTTTACCATTTATTTTGACAACTTGTACAATGCCTTTGGCAACCAGTTTATGTTGCCTCCAAAGATCAACATGATCATCAATCATCTATTCATCAACATGATTTGGCTACAATGAAAACATCATTGACGTGAATCATAATAAAAGACATATTGAAGGATTCATAAAGAAATTAGAACAAAAGCATGGAAGTGTGTTGTGTTTATTACCAATATAGATGGAATGTCACTTCTCCCCCTTGTAGGATAGTTCTCTCCCCATCCCCATGTCCATCTTTATTACCCTCTCCCACTTGCAAGCTAATGCTATCCCTATCCCACTTCCAGGCCAGTGCTCTCCCCATCCCCATGTCCATCTTTATTTCCTTACCCCACTTGCAGGCCAGTGCTCTCCCCATCCACATGTCCATCTCTATTAGTATATCCCATTTCAATTGCAACCACATGGCCAATAATGTCAAGGCCAACACTACGTTGTTCATCCTTGCCCTATAATAGCAAGAATTCAAATGTCACATCAAATTCAGATGCATGCAACCAATTCATTGAAATAATCAAAACAAACATTAAATAGAAAATTTGGAATTCACTGTTTCTTCTAGTTTCTCCATGTCAAGGAACCTTGAAACTTTTGACCATGTACACTTCTACTTCTTCTTCTCAATGTTAAATGATAGGTTGGGAGGAACAACATCATCTTGTTCTTTAATGGGCACTGCTTCATCTTCCAAATCAATAGTACGCTATTCAAGGGCAACACTTTGTTGCTCATCATTTCCCTATAATAGCAACAATTGAAAGATCATATCAAATTCATATGCATGCAACCAATTCATTTAAATAATAAAAAAAAACATTAAATAGAAGATTCCAAAATCACCATTTGTTTTTGTTTCTTCTTGAGAGAGCGAGAGGAAACCTTTGATCGTGTATGATCCTTCTTCTTCTTCTCAATGTTAGATGACAGGTTGGGATGAACAACACCATATTTTTCTTCCACTGGCACTACTTCATCTTCCAAATCAATAATAACCTTCTCGAGGGAAGCACTTCATTGTTCATCCTTGTCTTGTAATAGCAAGAATTGAAACGTCGCATCAAATTTAGATGCATGCAACCAATTCATTGAAATAATCAAAACAAACATTAAACAAAATATTTCGAGATCACCATTTATTCTCATTTCTTCTTATGAAGGTGCCTTGAAAATTTTGACCATGTACGATGCTTCTTCTAAATGTTAGATGCTAGGTTGGGAGGAACATCATCATCTTGGGCTTTTGTGGGAATAACTTCCTCTACCAAATGAACACTACTCTGCTAGGTGACATGAATCACTTCTCAACCATCACCCTATAATGTCATGTAAGTTAACTTTAAGTGAACCTTGTATGCATCAAAATAGAAAATATGAACCAACAAAAATTAAGATTTAACATTTCAATTCGACATTACAATTCCATCCTTTCTCTTTGTCTCCTACAATTTTAATATTATTTTCCTTCTCTACTCCTTTTTCTCCTCACTATTGTATAATTCCATTTGGTTCTTCACCTCTTCCTTTCCTTCCTTGAGAAGTAGATGAAAGCTATGTTTCCCATGCTTTCTACAAAACCTTTCAATAGCACGCTTCTGCTAGAGATTTTGCCATAGATTCAATTAGTACTCCATATTATCCACCTTCTTTTGAAGGTAATTTTTCAATTTCTTAGGGGGAGGAGGGGGCATTTTGGTTCCCCCCTGATGCACTTCGACCATGCTTTGGTGTCATGAGAATAGGAAGGTGGTGATGTTGAATCCTATGCATGTTGAACAATCTCTAATCATGATATTTTCTTGTGCATTCTTCTATAATACATTAATATATGTATCTAGCATTCTCCTCTTCTCTTTTGTATTCAATAGCAACTTGCACAACAAAGTCAAAAAATAAAATTGCTTAATATAATATATTTGATATTAAAACAATTTGAATGCACAACATATACACACAGCCAAATGATGCCATAATTGAGTTATTATATCTACCTTCCCATCCTCCACATCACCCCATGCTTCATTAGGTCCCTCTCCATCCTTAGGGTCTCCCTTTGCATGCTCTTCCTCATTGTCATGGACTATAGAAAGAGTGTGATGGTCTCCTTGATTATCATCTTGAATCGAAGGAACTATATATTATCAAAATCAGCATATTTGTAATAGACGTGATATTTTCTAATTGAAATTGTAAAACATTCTAATTGACGCATTGGAAGTAAAGGGAAATTGGAAGTTCACAATCAATTACTAAAAACATTAATGCCTCAGCATTCAACATTTTCCTAAAATGAGGGGACTTCCTCTGTACTACCATTGTTGCCTCTTGATTAAAACATTCCCACTTTCCCCTCAACATTGTAACCACTTGTGAGAGATTAAAATTATACATTTGATTGCATCTTGTAATTATTGGATCATATCTGCATGTTTGTGGAACACAATTGTCTCGAAGAAGATAAGCCACTACACACCCTCTCAGGTGTGTCAACCACCTCAATGACATTCATCATTGTACAAAGAACTTTCCCTTTTACAACACACATCCCTAGTTTGTTGTAAAATGTAAAATAGTTGCAAGTGTTATAGACAACTAAAGTTTAAAAATTTATTACACCATCTACAGTAAGCAAGCATATATTTTTTCAATCATAAGAGGAATTTGAAATGCATATTTTACTCTACCTAAGACTTGTGATAAATTTTGAAGGTGCCTTCCATTACATTCTTTCTATCTAAATAAAAAAGGTTTTCAATACATTCCTACTGTCAACAAAATTTCAAGTTGGAAAAGAGATGGTGTTATGAAACCTACAACCCATATAGTGTTGTAAAATGCTATACACATAACCCACTATGTTTTCCAACCTACAATTATTTTGTGCATTTATTTTTTTCAATCACATGAAGATACTGAATTGCAATTGATACGATAACTAATAGTTGTAAATTTTGGAGGTGTTTTTCATTACATTCATACTATCTAAATAACAAAAGATTTTCAAGACATTCAAACTATTATGTGAAATTTCAGGTTGGAAAACACTGGGTGTTATTAATCCTGCAACCCACATACTATTCTAAAAGGTCCTTTACAAGTAACAACCCAATTGGTTACTCTCCCCTTACCTCAATTTGGTATGTTTTGTGATTTTCATAAGAACCTTTTGCTCTCTAGATAGCAATAATGTAATGAAATTGGAAAACACAAGGCATTAAGAAACCTGCAACTGAATGTATCCTACACATGCAAGTCCTCCCAATCCTCTCAAGTGTTTAGATTTAAACATGCAGAATGAAACAATTGACAACCTACATTGTGCTTTCCAATTTTCCATTATTTTGTGCATTTATTTGTTTCAATCACATGAAGAAATTCAAATACAATTTATACTATAACTAAGAGTTACTATATATTTTGAAGGTGAGCTTCATTACATTATTACTGTGTACGAAACAAAAGGTTTCCAAGATATTCATATTGTCAATATAATTGCAACTGGAGGATACATAAACTATCCAAATTCACATGAGGTGTGACAAACCAATTGGGTTCTTACTATGTAAGTAACCAAAATGTTGTCATTACATTCATATTGTCTATGTGTGTTGACCTTGTTGTTGCATGAAAATGTCGACCTCTCAATGACCGATACAAGTTTCAGATAAGATGCATGGTAGGCAGTTAAATCATATCGTAAATCACACAATAGCACTGACTGAGGGGTGGAAGCGCCAAGCTTCCAACAACCCCCTAGCATGACAATAGAATTTGAACCTGCGACTCAACTCTAATACCAATCATAGTAAAACTCATCATTAAAACTGACAATGTAGTTGAATTTCAACACAACAAGAAACCATTCCTCGATAGGACCCATGTAATGACTAATTCGAGATTCTCCCTTGAGGAATCTCATAAATTTCATGCTCAGCTCCTTGGGAAGATTGTGCTTCTGGATGATTATTTTTGGTTTAATGGATACCTTCCAGATGCATCTAGCTAGGAAAAGGTCTCGAATCTCTCGGTAAAAACTGAATTGGCTAGTCACAAAAATTTATAGTCTCTATTTGTAGATTGTGATATTGAACATCCATGCTCATTTCCATGCATACATCAAAGAAACAATCAAAGAAATGAGCATAATTATGTTATTTGATGTCACTACACTTTGGCCCTTTTCTGGAAATTATCCTTAACATCTTTTCTAGCAACTTGTATGGGAGACTCAATTTCTCTATCTGAGTGAGGACATTGCATGGAAGCTATGGGTGGTAGTTGGTCAACCAAGTATAGACACATGCTTCAGCATTACGTGACATCTTGCATTGCTACATCAAAGAAATTGTTAGCTTTCACATCTTCACCATACAAAGAAAAATTAAATAACACATAACCCACTGTGTTTTCCACCCTACCAATATGTGGTGCTTTTTTGTAATGTTTTAACATCAAAATATATAGATGATACAAATTGAAAGCTCTAAGAAAAAACACATCAAATATGCAACCTGTTTTCTCCTCTAACCTCTGGGAGTAACCTCTACAAAAACATGACAACATTTCATGACAATTAGGAAACTTTAAAGCATACCTTTCTCATTTCAAAAAAATGCACTTCTCTCCATCATACATCAATGAAAACTTTCAACATCATGGACCTTAGTGTATCAGATTGTGGAAGAGGTGGTGATGTGTGTTGGAGAGAAGAGCTTGTTTTGCAAATATTGCAAAGTTTCTCCAAAGATGCCTAGTTATCATGAAATGTTATCATGTTTTTATAGAGGTCTTATCTAATTCTTGTATCGAGCATTAATAGGTTGACCTTTTCATGCAATGGGAAGGCCAATAATGTGTAATTGTAGGTTGGAAAACACTAGGTGTTATTAAACCTGCAAACCAAATAACATTTTAAAACCCTTGACAAGTAACAACCCAATTTGTTACTCACCCCTCAGTTGAATTTGGATGGTTTTATATATCCCACACTTGCAACTCCACCCCGTGCTCTCAAACCTTTAGCTTTCAATGTGCAAAATGAAAGAACTCACAACACATAGTGTTTTCCAACCTTTAATTATTTTCTCCAATACGTTGTCCCATCATGTGGTGTATGTATTTTTGTATGTTATGATGCCTCTGACATGCATTCTTCTAGGGAGAATAACCACATCCAATTTCAGGGTAGAAGCTAATCTCCCTACAAAATATAGTAAAATCAAGCTATTATCCCTGAAAAAACATGTCTTTGACATGATAACATAATCAGACATGTATTATCCCTGAAGAAGGGAAATACGTTATCATGTGTAAGCCATGTGGTTTTGCAATGAGATCACCTTCTGCAATTGGGACAAGGCTATTCTCCCTACAAAAATGTATGTCAAATTCATCATAATAGTCATCATGTTTTAAAAATCATATTTCATAATGGACAAAAAGCCAAAAAAACATGGCATTTGACACCATTATTTGTAAATAGAAAAACAAGCTCCCATTTTCGCTATCATTTTCCATAGCAATGTTTTGTAGGTTGTTGGAGAGCAACATGAAGGAGTTGTAGGCATTCAAAGGCTAAAGTAGTGTGGCCACCCTCCATACAAAAACACATTTGACATGCATGGGCACCTATCTAGCTAGCATGTATGTTTATCCACTAGAAATATATGCCATTTTTCCATTCTACCTAAGAACTATGAAGAAATGAATGACTATTCATTGCAAAGATGGGGTTTCATTTACGGGAAAACAAAGGGTTTTCCTTGGGAAAAGGGGTTTTCATTTGAAATGCAAAGTTGTTTATGTGTTTTTATGTTGAGGGATTTTAAATTTTGGTTTCCTCTCATCTACTGGTTTTGAAATTTTGTGATTTTCGAATGAAATAACTGACAATCCATTATGGAAAAATGAGTGAAATAACCAAATAATGTTTAGAGAAATCAAAAACCATGCAGAATATATAACAAGGTATTCATTGATAGGTTTCCAAGGGTCTTCACATCTGTAAAATATATAGCAATGGTATTAATTGAAAACACAATGTGGGTTTTCAATTATTTGAATCTCCTTGTTTAAATGTAAAGGGTTGTCTCACAGTGGGTTGCTAGCTTCTTAACACATATAGTTTTGCAACATGGAGTTTTACAAAATAGTATGAATGTCCTAAAAATCACACCTTCCATTGTTGTTTTTAAATTTGGCATCGTTGAAAAAAAAAGTGCACAAAATAGTTGTATTTTGAAAAACACAATGTGGGTTTTCAATTATTTGAATCTCCTTGTTTAAATGTAAGGGGTTGTCACAAAATGGGTTGCTTGCTTCTTAACATGTACGGTTTGGCAACATGGAATGTTTCAAAACAATATTAATGTCTTCAAAATCACATGTTACATTGTTGTGTTTAAATTTCAAGTATATAACAAATTGCATGCTTCATAGCACACTACATTTGTCAACCTCCACATCACAACATACCCAAGCCCTTTTGGTTTTTAAACCCATATATGTAGGTGTGCATTACAAACAACAAGAACACCAATTTCTTTTTGTTATTGGAAATAATGAATAAACTTGCTGAAAGTGGTAAATGTTGTGTAGTGTAGGTTGGCAAACACAATGTGTTTTGAAGCCTACCTTTACTTATACCCAAGCTTTGTCTTGAAATGCAAATATACAAACGTATAGATGGGGTTCTATTTTATCAAATAGCACATTTATAATTTAAGGGGGGCTCTATTAACTATCAATACATAGTATACTTCATAGTATGCACTTCATTTTGTTTTGTAAAAATTGATGTTGGAAAACCCTAGGTGTTAAGAAAGAAACAACCCAAATATTGTTATAAAACCCTTTGCAACACTATTGATTAGTACCTCTCACCTCAATTTGGTTAGTTTTCTCCTCCAAGTTCTCCACGTGTACTCCAACCTTCATATTTCAATGTGCATACTAGAAACTCGTCATTTTTTCACCCTTCTTTCTCCAAACAAAAAATGCACATGTTAGTCCGCCTCCAATTTTCCTATGCCAGAAAAAAGCTCTGAAAATGAAAATTTGGTGGCACACCATAGGACCCAGTTTTATTAACCGATAGGAGGCAATAAAACTGACCTGACAATGTCGTTAACTCCTACCTACCACTTCCCAGACAATTGGTCATGTTTGCCAGTTTCGTCACTTTTATCCTCCATCTGGCGGGCCCCACACTATGTTGCCTTGTCATGTTATGTATGTTTCTATGTATGTTTTTATGTATGTATTTATGTATGATTTTATGCATTTTTGTATGTATATAGGTGTGTCTTTTTAGCATAAGTGTTTGCACAATTGACAACACATTATGTTTCTAAACCTCCAAAATGGGCAACAACGAAAACTCATATTTGTATAGAGGCTTCTACATTGCAAAACACATTGTTTTTATAGAACTTTTGCATTGTGTTTATAGAAAAACAATTCCATTACAAAATTTGGGAAGCCTAATGGCCATTTTTTTGTTATTATGGCCTTGGATTTGTAGTTTGTATGGTATATTATACTGAGTAAAAACAATTACAATAAAAATGTTCCTGATTCACAACCTTATGAAACCTAACTATGAAATGATGCTTCACAACTGAACAAAGGTACATGATTTAAAAGGAGAAATACTCTAATGTAAAATCATAAATATCATGTTCTTTTCCAAATATATCTAATCTAATTACCAAGGATCCAAGGTTCCTATTCTATTTTGGGAGATAAATGATACTGATGTAATGTTGCGAAAATCATCCTAAAATTAACACAAATCAATTACAAGGATAATTAAAAGGATGTAGTATCACCCTTCACTGATGCTTTAAGAATTTCCCATGCAACACACACTTCAATGAGGAAACATGATTGATGTAAAATTTTGGGATATAATATGCACACAATAATGTAACATTTAATTTATTTAAATTGAGCTGCAAATTGTTTGAATTCCCCACACTAAGCATCTCATGTATAAATAAATTAAAACTTCTAAATGCAAAATAAATTTTAGAAATTTAACTATCCAGTACACTTGCAATTCAAGCTATGATAGCTAGAATCACCTATTTTTAGTGTAGAAGCTTCATGTCTCCTGAAGCTTCCTTCTCAATCCACCTGCCCTTGTTTTGTTCAAATTTGTTTCCTCGCCTATATCAACCACCTAGAAGAAAGACAAGTGTTAGCAATAGATTAAATTGGAAAATTAAAGACATTTGGTGCTACAAAGAATTCACTTCATTCCAAACTTCACCGATATTGGATTATATGTTGTGCTGACTGCAACATGCCAGCTTTTACAAAAAATAAACAAACATATTAATCTATTCAATGGGAATTTAATTTCCAATTTAACCTATTGCTAACACTAGTAATATATATCAGCAATTATATCTACCATTTTTCCATTATGTTGGAACTATGAAGCACTGAACGTTCATTCAAATATATCTCAAACTCATCTCTCCTAGCATATGAAAGATGTCATAACTTGCATAATCAATAAGGGCATACAAGAAAGACAAGATACCACACACCACTGCCAAACTTTTGTTTATATCATTACTTGTATAGAGAACTAAAAAAATACACATTATTGAAAGACACATTGGTTGCAAAGCACAATGTGCATCAACTATTCAAAAATAAAGGTAAAGAATTCAATGAAAACCTTGGTGATCACCTTTATTGACCAAAAAATAACAAGTGATTGCATTGGTTAAATATGACAATGCACAAAATAATTACATGTTGGATAACACTATATGTTTCAATCTCCATGCTCAAACCTAAAGGGTGAAGAGCATGAGGAGGAGTTGCACATGGGGAAACAACAAAACATACCAAATTGAGGTGAGGGTGACTAAGCACTTGGGTTGCTACTTGTAGGGTTTTAGAATGGTATGTGGGTTGCAACTTTTATAACAACCAATGTTTTCCAACCTGGAATTTTAGAAAGTAGTAAGAATGTATTCAAAACCTTTTGTGATCAATGCAATAAGAACCCAATTGGTTTTTCACCCCTTGACTCAATTTCATTAGACACCCAATGTTTTCCAACATGCAGTTATATATAGACAATAAGAATGTAATGAATATGTTTTTTTTAGTACACAATAAGAATGTAATGGGAAGCAGCTAAAATCTAGAAAAAACACACCTATGTACATACAAAAATGCATGAAACCATATATAGAAACATACATAACATGATGAGATGGCATAGTGGGGGTCCACCATATGGGGGATAAAAGTGACAAAACTGGCATATGGGATAAAACATTAGGGAAATGGTAGAAAGAGATAACAATGCCATCAGGTCAGTTTTCCCACTTCCTCTTGGTCGATAAAACTGGGCCCCATGGCTTGCGCGAGCACAGGGAGGAGTTGTAGGTGGGGAATACAAAAACATACCAAATTGAGGTGAAGGGTGACTAAGCAATTGGGTTGCTACTTGTAAAGGGTTTTAGAATGGTATGTGGGTTGTAGGTTTTATAGCACCCATTGTTTTCCAACCTAGAATTTGAGAAAACAATAATAATGTAATCAAAACCTTTTTTGATTAATGCAGTAACAATCCAATTGTTTTGTCACCCCTCACCTCAATTTAATTACACACCTATTGTTTTCCAACATGTAGTTATATATAGACTATATGAACGTAATGAAAAAAATATTTTTAGTACACAATAAGAATGTAATGAAGATCACCTTTTAAACTTATGTAGACCACATTGAATGAGATAGGTAAAATATAAAGTATTGAGTGAAGAGATTCTCCCTGATGTTCAGAAGGTGAGGAAGAAGCATGTACAATATGTGCAATTGGCAAATGGCAATGCAGAACTTGACCAACAAGAAGTAGAAAGTATGTAATCAAAAAGTAATCTACTCTAAAAACACTCTAAAAGTAGCAAACCAAAGTGAATGAGATAGATAATGTATTGACTGAAGAGATTGTTCGTCCTCTTCAGAAGTTGACGAAGGAGCATGTGCACTATGTGAAGTGGGAAAATGGAAATGCATAATAAAAGGTAGTAGGTACTAGAATGCATGGAATTTAAAAGGATTCTTCTCTAAAAACACTTGAAAATAAGTAGAGTAGTATGAGTGAGATACCTAATGTATTGACTAAAAATATCCTCCATGATCTTGAGAAGTCAAGGAAGGTGCATGCGTAGTATAAGAAAAGGTAAAATGGCAATGCACAAGTGGACAAACTAAAGAGGTTTCATATTACACGACAATTTTTGCAGGCAAAGAAATTGAGAGATGTTGCTATGGATGGAGTTGAACAAGTAAATTCTATCATGAATAACTTCTACAACATAGTATATTTTCCACTATGAACTGTAATAACTACTTTAATATTTAAATTAGTTCTGAAGCTTCATAAGTGTCACTTTCCAGACTAATAACTTGTAATTTTCCTATGACACATTGCACAAAATTGTCTTGTCCATCAAAAAAAATTCTCAAACTTCCCTAACTTATTATCCTTTCCAAAAATGATACATAGGAATTTGAATATTCTTGCTCTTCAAGCCACTTTAAATGCATTCCACTCAATTATGAACACACCTTGGATAACTCCACTTTCCTAATTTTGATTCAATGAGATAAAAGAGGAGTTACCCAAACTGTGGTCAACATTGATTGGAAGTGCATTAAAATTTGTGCTTCAAGAGGAAGATTATTCAAATTAATTTTGTACTCTCTCTAAAAAGGACAATAATGTTAGGGAAGTTCTTGAAAAAAAAATTATGGACAAGACAACTTAGGTGCTATATGTCCTACGAAAATTACAAGTTATTAGTTTCATAGAGTTAAATGTAGACATCATGAGTCTAATGAAAACATTTAGTTTTGTAGATAGTAGGAATGTAGTGAAGTCCATTGAATTTCACAATTTAAAGCAACTCTTACTTACATAGAAAGTTGGATTTCAATTTCCTCATATGATTTAAAAATAAATGTAGAATATAATTTAGAACAAATAAAATGCTCACACTAAACTAATTGACATGGGACGGTGTGTTTTCCAACAATTCATACTATATATATATGTTTCCAACAAATAAAATGCTCAGAAAAAACTAACTGACACAAGACAGTGAGTTTTCTAAATAAAATTTTTTACATAGGACAATGATTTTTCTAAATAGAATTTTCTTAGCTCCAAAATACTCAAACAAATCTTTTCATAACGAACTAACTAGCATATGATAGTGTGTTTTCCAACACTCCAACTAATGTGAGCATTTTTATTTGTTCCAATCAGATGAGAAAAGGGAAATGCCATATTTACATCACCAAAGAGTTGTTCTAAAATATGAAGGTGGACTTCATTACATTTTTGGAGCGTACGAAACAAAAAAAAATCATGAGGGAATAACTGAGAGGAGATAGTGTGTTTTCCAACACTACACATAATGTGAGTATTTTATTTGTTCCAATCAGATGAAGAAAGTGAAATGACATTTGGACTCTAGCAAATATTTATTCAAAAACTTCAAAGTGGTCTTCATTACATTCTTGTTGATATGGGACGGTGTGTTTTCCAATACTCCAAATGATGTGAACATTATATTTGTTCCATTCAGATGAAAAAATGGAAATTCCATATTTACATCACCAAAGAATTGTTATAAAAGATAAAGGTGGAATTCATTACATTTTTGGAGCGTACAAAACCAACACTTTTCACGAGGGAATAACTAAGACGAGACAGTGTGTTTTCCAACACTGCAAACAATGTGCTCATTTTGTTTTTGTTTATTTTTTCTCTTCTGATTGGTACAGTCAAAATGGAATTCACGTTCCTCATCTGATTTGACCAAATAAAATGCTCACATTGTTGTGAAATATTCCATGTTGATACTAGATTTGGAAAACACAACAATGGAAGGTGTCATTTTGAAGACATTCATATTGTTAGTAAAATTTTGTGTTGTAAAACCGTACGTGCTATAAAGCAAGCAACTCACTATGAGACAACCTTTTACATTTAAACAAGGAGATTCAAATAATTGAAAACCCACATTGTGTTTTCCAAATTAAAAGTATTTTGTGCACTTTTTTTTTCAATCATGCAAAATTTAAATGCAATTTTTACTCAAATTAAAAGTCCTTATAAATTTTGAAAGGGCCTTTCAATACATTCGCACTATCTAAATTACAAAATATTTTCAAGACATTCATTTTGTTTTGAAAAAATTCATGTTGGAAAACCCTAGGTGTTAAGAAACAAGAAACCCATATAGTGTTGTAAAACCCTTTGCAACTAAGGCGAGATAGTGTGTTTTCCAACACTACAAATAATGCGAACATTTTATTTGTTCCAATTAGACGAAGAAATTGAAATGACATTTGCACTATAGCAAAGAGTTTTTCAAAAATCTGAAAGTGGACTTCATTACATTCTTGGAGCATAACGAAACAAAACTCTTCATAACAAACTAACTGACATGGGAGACTGTGTTTTCCAACATTGCAAACAATGCATAACAACACTGTGCCTTGTAGGTTTCATAATACCTACTGTTTTCCAATTTCATTACATTCTTGGGACCTCATTTTTCTATTTGCAAATAATGGTTTCGAATGCCACATTTTTTTGGATTTTTGTCCATTCCAAAATATGATTTTGAAAACCCATCGATTCTAACACATGTTCCCAGCGACGACAGGTCAGAGTTAACATTTGATCGTCAACTCTTTTCGTCGATGTGATTTGTCTATCTGACCTTCTTTTCTATCAGGGCATTTTGTTCCAATCAAATGAAGAAAATGAAATGACATTTGGACTGTAGCGAAGAGTTGTTCAAAAATTTGAAAGTGGACTTCATTACATTCTTGGAGCATAACAAAACAAAACTCTTCACAGCGAACTAACTGACATGGGACACTGTATTTTCCAACACTACAAACAATGTATAACAACACTGTGCCTTGCAAGTTTCATAATACCTACTGTTTTCCAATTTCATTACATTGTTACTAGATCTAATTCATAAAAGATTCTCAAGACAATCACAAAACATACCAAATTGAGGTCAGGGATGAGTAACCAATTGAGATGTTACTTGTAAAGATTTTTAGAACACTAAGGATTTTAGGAGATAGTGTGTTTTTGAAAATGTTAGTGTGGAAAATGGTGGTAAAAATGAGACCTCATCTGGGATTTTGCTATTTGCAAATTATGATTTTGAATGCCACATTTTGTAATTTTTGTTCATTATGAATAAGAATGTGAACAATGGTGACATTCTGGGCTTTATGTGATTTTCAAAATATATCTTTTCATTGTAGAACCCATGTTGCGTTCTCCAACCTCGTAATATATTTTGCATGGTTTATGGTTTCTATAGACATTATTTAGTTATTTCACTCATATTTCCACAATGGGTTCCCATTTATTTCATTTGGCAATCACAAAATTCCAAAACCAGCATATGGGAGGAAATGAAAATTAAAAAACCCTCAACACAAAAAAATATTAACAGCTTTGCATTTCAAATAAAAACCTCTTTTCCCAAGGAAAACCCTACAACCTTCAAAAAAAGAATGTGAAGAATGGTGATGTTCTGGGCTTTATGTGGTTTTCAAAATATATCATTTCATTCCAAAAACCACATTGTGTTTTCCAACCTCGTAATATATTCCACATAGTTTCTATTTTCTATAAACACTATTAAGTTATTTCACTCATATTTCCACAATAGGTTGTCACTTATTTCATTCGGTAATCGCAAAATTTCAAAACTAGCAGACAGGAGGAAACGAAAATTAAAAAACCCTCAACACAAAAACACAAACAACTTTGCATTTCAAATGAAAACCCATTTTCCCAATGAAAACCCATCTTCACAACAAATAGCTATTCATTTCTTCATAGTTCCTAGGTAGAATGGAAAAATGACATATATTTCTGGCAAATATACATACTTGCTAGCTAGCTAGGTACATGTGTCTGTCAAATGCATTTTTGTATGGAGGGTGGTCGCACTGTTTTGGCCTCCAAACCTACAACTCCTTCCCGTTGCTCTCTAACAACTTGTAAAACGTTAGTGTGGAAGATGGTGGCAAAAATGGGAACTCATTTTGCTATTTGTAAATAATGGTTCGAATGCCACATTTTTTTGGCTTTTTGTCCATTCTGAAATATGATTTTGAAAACCCACCAATGCTGACATGTTTTCCCGATGACGGGACAGGCGATGCTAGGTCGGAGTTAACGTTCGGCCATCAAGTC
Organism: Sequoia sempervirens; assembly: GCA_007258455.2. Taxonomy (NCBI): domain Eukaryota; kingdom Viridiplantae; phylum Streptophyta; class Pinopsida; order Cupressales; family Cupressaceae; genus Sequoia; species Sequoia sempervirens. The sequence continues at coordinate 410,786,609 of VDFB02047230.1, read as the reverse complement.
TTTCCATTGATGTGATTTGTTCATCTGACCTCCTTTTCCATCAGGGCATTTTGTCTAGCGCATGTGATGGGGGATGGGGGTTACGATATAACATTACATACATAGTTGCATTTTGTCTACACTTTATTTTTCTCCATATTTTTTCACCATGATAACAATACTTGTTTAAATGAGTATCTTATTTTATTAAATGAGCATTTTATTTTATAAATGGCACACTTATAATGGATAGTTATGATATTTTATTTGAGACAAAAAAATTATTTCACTTTTTCATGAATGTATTTATGTTTTTTTATATAACATTCATAGGTTCTCATGTGTTCAAGTATGGGTCCATTTTGACCAACATTTGGTTATTTTTCTATTTACAGGTGGACTATTTATTTACAATATACAATATAAATATGTGGTAATATTGTGTATTATAAACTCAAGTGCTATAACAACAATTGGACCTTGCACAACTACTGTCCCCTCTCCTCTAGTGTTGTAGGTGAAACCACTAGTCATTGTATGGGAAAAAAGTATATCATATTGAAGTTTCTATTTCACTAGTTCAGGAGTTCTTTATAAGCGACTTAAGAACTTATAGCTATTGTTTCCACTTTTGGGTAGTTTCAACGAGCACAAGAGAATTCGTTATTAACACAAAGGTCAAAAAGTGCTCATGTCAAGCTGACATCCGATACATATTCTCTAGTACCTCAATAATTGTTCACATTGACCACCACAAAATTGACACAACTAATCCAATACATATGCAAAAATGTCCTAGTACTCATGCATTATTGATACCAATAAAGTTGCACAACTACTCCAATAAAGTATTTTTTTTTATAACCACTTGATATAAAGCTGACAATATTAATACATTTGAAATTTTATAGTGAACTTTTAATTAACATGTATCAATAAACATAAAAATCCTCTTTTTATGAGTGTCCTCATTGCTCACTGTAAAAATAGTACAAAGCATCTTCCTGGCCAATGACTACAATAAAACAAGCCAACTTCCCATGTAATTCGAAGTAATGTAGTGTTAGCAATGTCCTTTCCACGGCGTAAACTTCGGATACAAAATGTTTGTTCGAATAATGCCTCTGTGTATATAAATTTGTGGTGTCATCGCTTAGAACACCACCCCGACATTTACAATGAATGAGCCTACCAACTAGGGATCCTTCAAAATCCCTCCTCCAGACTTGTTTGGCCTTATCAAGTGACCTCCCACACAAAACTATCTAGGAATTAGGGTTTTGTATCTGATTCCTTCTCTCTGTGTCATTGTCATTAAGTAGAGGTTATTGTCAATGCTTTTCATCTTTTTTAACCTTTTTCCTCTACACACCATTTTGCTTTAACTCACAAGGTGGAGAGTCGCTATAATTCCTTTCATTTCTTTACCTTTCAAGAGATATTTGTATATGCTATTAAAATGAATTTTCCCCATCAGTAATCTTCATCTATTTGTTTTGTTGTTGACATGGATTATTTCTTTGAGATGTGTATTGTTTTGTGTGTACTGTTCTGGTGTTTTTTATGTGTTTAAATTTACATTTTAGGTTATTAAATTGTAAACATAATTTTTTTTAGTATTGTTGTTATTTTATTCTATGTTGTTTTGTTTATAGTAGTTTTTAATCTTTATGTATTTGTTATAGGGTTGATATGGATTATTTCTTTGAGATATGTTTATTGTTTTGTGTGTATGTTCTAGTGTTTTATGTGTCTGTATATGTCTAGGTCTATCTTTTGGGTTATCAAAGTGTGAACAGTATTTGTTTTGGTATCTTGTTTCTTTATTCTTTGTTATTTTGTTTATGGTTGATGTATTTCTTGCATGGTTGATTTATGTTCTTGAGATGTTTTTATAGTTTTGTGTACTGTGTACACTCCTAGTGTTTTATGTGCCTATATTTGTCTTTGTTTATGGTTTCGATTATTGGACTGTGAACATTAATTTGTTCATTGTAATATTGTTATTGATTTATTCTTTGGATTTTGTTTTGTTTTGATTATATATATATTGAAAGAACCGATAGATCACAAAGATAGAAAACAAGCACAGATAATGCATAAGCTCCTCCTCATTGTATTAGATAGTCAAGGGTCTCCTAATAAAGGAAAAATATCCAAGAATGAGAAATATCTTAGTATGAGGAAAATATCTAGAAAATATCTAGCAAATATCTAGCAAGGAAAAATATTAGGAGATATTTAACCTACACAATAAATGTCATGCCTAAGTAGGCTTAGTTCAACATGTGGATAACATGCATTAAATCTAAACACTAACACCCCCCCTTAAGCATAACTTAGGTGGGAATGGATAAAATGGGTCCCGACTACTAGCCATGTTAGGTACCCATGTACAAAGTAATCTCTCATGAAATGGAGAAAAGTAGAAAACCCTATGGGAAAAAACTACCCTCCAAAAGAGAGAAAAGATGCATGAAAATTATACACGTGAAGAAGTACTACTTCTTTCACTAAGTACAATATACGATTTCCTCCATAAGAGATAAAATAATTGAAGGTCTATGAGACCCCCCCATAATACATGTCCTGCTACATTAAGGTTGGATAGTTGAAAAAGGATGCAGACGTAGATCCAAGAATGTGTCATAATGTTCCTTCCCTTGGGAAGAAATGAAACCAACTGAAGATGCAAGATATCTTCCCATGTGAGAAGATGTATGTATGATCTTGAATAGAGTTGATGCTCATTCAAGAATGATGATGAAGGTGCCCATGATGTCTTTGAAGTGTGATCATGTGTTCCCATGTCGATGTGGAAGGATGTCATAATCAAATCAAGTGCATGCCTAATAGATGAAGATGATGAAAATACATAACCATGTGAAGACGAATGTAAAGCATGAATATCCAAAGATACCAATAGTGATGCAGCTTCATCGAAACTATCGTCAAATAAAATATTGATGTCCTTAATGTGTGCTTCCAAGTCAGCAATGCGAGACTCTACAAATAGACAAGAAATTTCAAGTAGGATTGTGTCCCAATCAGCAATGCTAGGAAGACTAATGTGATCCAACTACAAAGAAGTACTTGAAGCTTTCAAAGAAGCAACTGTGAAAACTGATGAAGCAACAATTAGAGGTGGAATGATGACTTCCACTATGTCAACATGATATTCTTCATGATGTGGGATATCATTTATGATCATTGCAAGATCACTTGGGAATGGAGAAACATTTGAGTCTTCATACATCTCCCAAAGTTTGATCCATAAAGCATATGGACCCACAATATCCATAATGACAATCAAAGTGTCATGTGGTATATGTAAGCTAATTAATCCAACAATATGATCATTTTTATTGACCCATTTATCCTTCTGAAATTGATTAGCAAGTTCAGGGATAAGTCCATCAAAATGGGGTAGAAGATTGCGATACCTAAGATGTTTTAGGATGCCTTCACACCAAGAATTATAGTTTCCCTTGTTTAGATTGATTATAGAAGAATGAGTTTCATATCCCATGATTAGAAATTTGTCAACAACTCCCTATGATTCTCTTTTCCCCCCTTAATTTGGCATTTTATAGGAGTGTTTTGTAACTAAGCCCAAAAAATAACACAAATTGGCACTTTATAAGTTAATGCATTTTACAATGAGAAGAACCAAGGGCTAAAAAGCTCCATATGACCCATTTTTCCAAATTCATTGTAAAAGATTGACTCTTCTTTTACAAATTTTTAACTATGGCAATATAATTTCCCCTTTGTGTATAAGAAAATGTTTGATGGTTAATATTAACCACTAATAGTTTAGAAAATTTTGCAAGGGTAACAATAAATGTTAGAAGCAAAATTTACTAAATAATATCAGACAAATGTTAAAGAAATTTGAAGTGGACTTGACTAGGTCCAATGAGCAGACCAAGTGAAACCACCAAACCACGTGGGAGTTTGACCAAAATGTGCGAAAGAAGAAGTAAGTGAAGAAAATTGCCAAATTCGCGCCTAACCTTTTCTCCATGCAGCCCTTGAATTGGTCAAAAGCTTTGAAATTGTAGGTCAAGGTCTTCAAATCATGCCTCTTTACCAAATCTGTGGCCTTCCCCAAAATGTCGTTCCTTCAAACTCTCCAAGCCAAATCAATCACAGGTATATACAAGAGCTTGAATAGATTGATTGGCATGAGGGAGGCGTGAAGATCTGACTATCTATCAAATTTCTTTGACTTTGTCAAGCTCCAATAGCTACCAACAATGACAGAGTCATTATCATTAGATGGTGGCGCCCAAATAGAAATTTGATGGGATAGCATGGGATGGTGGTGCCCAAGTGGAGGAAATGATGGTAGATTTGAGAGTCCTGTGTGGAAATGATAAACCCCAATCAGAGGTCTCAAAAAAAAAATCGCAACCTCCTTGGACAGGTCACCTCCTTCAAGATTGAGAATGCACCTGGGGTGATTCAGCCTCCAAATTCAAATGCAGCAAGGCAATGAGTAGAGGCGGCAGTTTGTGAAGGGTGTTTATTCCTTTCCAAGTTCACAGCAAGAAGAATTCTCTTTTCACCAACAGCGCCTTCAAACCACAAATTCGAGCCTTCTTTTCCATAGGTATAGGCTTCAAACAGATATTGGAGCCTTCCTTGGTAAAAAACATGGCTCTTTTGAATAGAATCACACCTCCTTGGTCTGTACAGACTTCACAAAGGATAAAATACACTGAAATAGGGATATGTCTCCACTCAAACAAAGAAAATGTCTCCTCTCCGATAACATCCACATATCGCAGGAACAGGGGTCTAACAAATTGCGTCTGACTTGGGTGATTAGAGGTGCCCAAATTGACCAAGCCTTGCAAATTGAAGTCTTACGACTTCTGCATAGACACACACCCTTCCAGTCAGAAAAACCCCTCCCAGTAGAGAGTCTGTCACTCTAAGAAGCCTGTGTGCAGGTTGAGCAAAGCCAAAGCCACCAATCAAAGCTACGTACCCTACAAATGAGTCAGACGGTGAAGGGAAAAAGCAAAAACTATATGGCCTAAGAACTCTTTGTTTGGCTCTGATACCATGAAAGAACCTACAGATCACAAAGATAAAAGACAAGCACAAATAATGCATAAGATCCTCCTCATTGTATTAGATAGTCAAGGGTCTCCTTATAAAGGAGAAATATCCAACAATGAGAAATATCTTAGTATGAGGAAAATATCTAGAAAATATCTAGCAAATATCTAGCAAATATCTAGCAAGGAAAAATATCAGGAGATATTTAACCTGCATAATAAATGCCATGCCTAAGTAGGCTTAGGTCAACATGTGGATAACATGCATTAAATGTAAACACTAACATATATATATATATATGTACGTATATATGTATATGTATATGTATATATATATATGTATATGTATATGTATACATATACATATATATGTATATGTATACATATATATGTATATATGTATACGTGCATAAATGTATACATACAAACATACATACATACATACATACATATATCTATCTATCTATCTATCTATCTATCTATCTATATATATATATATATATGTATACATGTATATGTATACATATATATAATGTATATATATATATATAATGTATATATATATATAATGTATATATATGTGTGTGTGTATGTATGTATGTATACATACATACATACATACATACATACATACATACATATATATATACATATATATACATATACATGTATATATATAATAAAAAAGTATGAAATGGGCATGTGAGAGCATGTGTGGTACTTCACTAATGTTTTAGGTGAAACTACTAGTCATTGTATGGGAAAAAATGATATCATATTGAAGTTTCTATTTCACCAGCTTAAGTGTTCAATTGATGACTATACCAAAAAATCCAATTATAACATTACCAAAATTACCATAAAAAATATTTAACTATAACATAAAATAATTTAAAACAAAAAAAATAGTTCATCCAAGATTATTGGTACACCTAAAATACTCCACATCCTCAATCAACATCCTAAACTATAGGGGAGAGGGGCCAGTAGTCATGCGGTCTAACTTTGTTATCATGTTGTGATCAAATGGAATATCGTAGGACCTTCATTTTTTTTATTTTTGAAATTTGGACTAGCCTCTTATGTATCTACAACTAAGGTTTGGAGGTGTGACTCATCATTCAACTCACCACATCAGTACATCTATTGAGAAGTGTATAAAACTTGACTTCTTAATATTCAACCAAAAGTTAATTATGGTACCCCTAGTAGTTAAACAAAAAAAATATCATGTGTTTCTTGTAGAATATCACATTTTTATTTAAAATAAAACTTATATGCAGCCTAATGGATCAAATACCTATTGGTAACCTAAATCTTTGTTATCTTTGGCTTTTATATTCAACACAAATGGACCAATAATTGCACACAAAAAACTATTTGTTGTTATAAAAACAACAAACAATTATTTCAAATATAACTTATGGGTATGTGCAGGATCATCATGGAAAAAACAAGCCCTTAAGTGCCAATGAAAATTCAGAAAAATCAGAGTTAGGCAACTTGACATAAAAATTTGAATAATTTATCTATATTATTTCAAAAATATGTAAGAATAGAATATGTGGAAAATTGAATGTAGTTTCTAAACTACTAAGTTTATTTTATTTTTTTAAAAGTCTATTTGGTGAAAATTTGAAATTTCAATGCAGTAGTACTTGAGTTTGGAAAAAATAAAAAGTAGGTGTCTATCTAACCACCCTAACCACAATAAAATGATAATATTTTTTTTATAATATTTTAGATATAAGTAGAGGACTCATGTCCGGATGTGTGCATATTTTTTTGTATTTTTTTTAAGTAAATAATTAATTATGAATTTTTTATTACAAATTTTAAAAAATATAAAAACTCGTATGTCTAACCATCTTAACTTGGTCAAAACTTCATGAAATTCATTTTTTTTTTAATCCTATAGTATACGAAGCATAGAATGTGACGCATATTTTGGATTCAAAAAATATGATATCGTTTGAAAGTTATAGATAATTAGCCTACCTATCAATCAGGACTTTAGTCATAATTCTAATAGGAAAATGAATAATAATTATTTCTATTAAATTCAAAGCAAAGAATAATTTATATTGGTGGAAAGCTGAGAGTCTCCTCTACAAACCCTTTTTCATTTCATCAATTTTGGTTAAAAGAAAAGTCGTCAGCCACATGGGCTAAGTCTAGAAAAACAAGGTAAGTTGTCAA